>CAJQZJ010018033.1:9586609-9650793 GCA_907164525.1 Lophiomys imhausi | reverse complement strand
CTGTTTTGAAATTAAGATCACAGGACAAATTCTAACTTGAAGGACAGAAAGTATATGTGTTATGACCCTCTCACATTTTACATACCAGAATGCTTCTTCAATTAGCAAAGCCCAGGTTTCCGGACACAAATGTCAGAGTTTTAAGTGTGTAGAGAGTTTGTTTATCAAAATTTGGGATATGTGGGAAAATAAAATGGCAGTGACAAGAAAATTGCTCTGAATTTTTACGACATTGAGTCAATATCCTTTGCACATTCAGAATGATTTAAAAGCAAAAAGTAATGATGACTGGAAAATGTGCTGTATTGCATTCTTCCATACTCTAATTTCAAACTAGTAGAATAATACTTGTAACATTTTACATATTTTTCAAAGTTTTTCTTTTACTTTGGTGGGTTAGTCATTATAGACCCTAAGTTACCATATGATTTTCTGGTAATTTTCATTTGCTTCAAAGTGTTAAAAAAACATAAGACAAAATCATGCTTCTGAAAATATTGTGATCAATAAAGATTTGATTCTAAATTGAAGAACTGAACTAGCAAGAATCCACTGGGATAAGACAGAGAGATACAAACACACACCACACACACACACACACACACACGACTGAATACATACATAGGTACACACAAATACATAGAGCATCTCTTTGAAAGAAATAGACCATTTTTATTTAATATTGACTTTACAGTTAAAGGTAGTTTTGTGTCACTATTTTCAAATGCTTAGATTAATGTCCTGATTAAATATTAGGAAATGAAAGATTTGATAGAAAACAAACAGTGTCACTTTGTAGGTCAGGGTAACTGGATTACTGGACAAATTCCTGTAGCTGAACAAGCTAGAATAACAAAACAGTAATATTCTTGGAAAATTATAGGCACAAGATAGTTTAAAACATGAATAATTAAAATAAGTATTTTAGAAAGACACAGAACCAATGAAGAAAAACCAACAACACATACTGTTCCCTTTCACAAAAACTTCAAAGTGGCAACTTAAAACCATGAGGAGTAGTGGAGCCCTTACCAGATATCCATGATAAAGCAAGAGATGGACTTGTTTCTACATGCTGTCAAAGTAGCACAGTGAACTCTGTCGCAATCAACTAAGACCCCGAAGGTGTGAAATTGACAGGGAAGTCATTTTAGAATGTTAGAGAGAATACAATGCACCTGAAAATAATATTAATTCCTGATTTAGAGGATTTCTCTTATCTCATTAGATGTAAGAAAATAAAACTTTCCCTAAAGAAAGAGTATCATTCTATTACAGAAATATTTTTAGATCCAGTGATGATAACACAAATTTGTTATATCGTCACTTGGATCAGAACTTTAAGACCACACATATATACAATGAATTTAAGCCCAGTGTGGGAATGGGCATCAGTATCATTTCTCAATTACTTGTCTAAAGTAATTTCTTATGTATATTACCATTAAAGAAGCAAATGCAAGAAAGCACAGAAGAACATAAAAAAAATCTGAAATATCAACAAAACAAAAGGAAACTTTAGAAATAAAAATTAAACTTATTATTATTTTTCTTCTTAGGAACTTAACTGATAGAAAATTTAAAATGAAGACTAGAAAAAAAATGAAATAAACAGGCCCTGCACTTCCTATACAATCAGATATATTTATCCTTCTCAGCTCTCTGAGGTGGTTGAAGAATAGACAGCTTGAGTCTCATAGCTAAATTTTGAGTTGTTTAGGAATCAAGAGGGCGTTCTAGATCTAAGAAGATGGTTATAATAGTGATGCAAGTTAGTATGAAAACTAAGTCAGTTATAGAACTTTAAACTCATGGAGATGGTTAGAAGGTAGAAGGTTAAAGTCAGGGGCCAAATATGTATGAACTGGACATTGGGAAGGTACACCGGGCCATTTAACTCTCATAAATGTGGCATATTTAATTCTGCTGTTTTGTATAGAATTTACTGTTATAAGAGAAAGAACCATTTGTTGGAATGAAAAGAGAAGCTGTTGGGGGGGGGAACAGGGTGGAAGGGTGGGACAGGAAGGGGGAATAGGGAAGGGTTTGTGACTGAGATGTAACTTGAAAAAAAATAAAGTACTTATTAAAAAAAAATAATTAAATAAATAAACAAGAACAAAAAGACTGCATTCAATATTACATTAAAAATAAACTAAGGATATTGTTAACTAATCAAAATATGAGGTATAAGAAAATACTGAGTGAGTTTAAAAACATAGCAAAAGTTATTAATTAATTTATAGCTCTATTTAAGTCTCACTCCATAAGGTTAATTGAATATAAGGACAAGAACTTATGGCTAAAGAGGACAAAGGCCCCAGAAGAGAACTCACTACTATTCTGCAAAGGCAACACAGTATTCACACAAATCCTAGTGACTTTCCACTTTTCTCAAAAATCATTGCATTTTTGAAATCCTTATCTGAGAAGTTTCCATTTGAAGTAAATGGTGATTAACTTCGAGACTCATAACACAACCTGTCAATGTTCAAATAGCAAGAAACAATAAAATTTTGTCCCTAAGTAATGTATATATATATATGCATTATGTATGTATATAGTCATCTTTCTTCTTTCTCTTAAAGTATATATACCCCAATTGCAAAGGTTAACAGATCATTGCAGAAGACTGTGGAAATATTAAGAACCATAACCAGTGAATCACGATAAGGAAGTATCTTTTGGATACCACAGGGAAGCTGTAAATATGAATTCATATTTGCCAAAGCTGCATGAACAAAGCCTGTCAAAGCCCAAGCCATACCAAATTCTAGCGTGGAGAATAAAGCTGTATATATAATTTCACCCCTTGACATTAGCAAATGGCAATGTTATCTGCTAGGGAAGAGATTTCTCTAAGAGCATATTCCTGTTATATAAAATGCACTCCATGGAAGACCACATATCCAATAATATCATGATATCACAAATTCATAATGAAGTGTTTGTTAAAGAATACATATAAATATAGGGCTTTATGTAGGGGAAGACATGCACTGAGTGAAGGTATCATTGAGAATAAAAGAAGGAAAAAAAAAGAAAACATAAGCAATGCATTCTATATCTGCTTCTCGCCCAGCCTGACATAAGTTATTCTACTTAATCATTTCCTTCTACCTCCATGATGTACTTACATCTCTGAAACTATAACACAAAATAAATATTCTTCATTAAAATCTATCTCCCTTCCTCACTCTCTATACCCCTATACTTCCCTCTGCTTCTATACTTGTTTTATCTGTTGTGTTACAATTACAAACTTTGAGCACAAAGGTTACCAGTGCTTATCAGAACTGTTTGTGTATGTGTGTGCATGTGCATGCATGTGTGTGTGTGTTGTGTATATGTGTGTATGCATGTGTATGTGTATGGGGGTATTGTCTTGAAAATGTAGTTCAAATGTCCTTGGAATTAGTTTGTAGAAGAAATTTGAAAATATTCAGTAGTTCAGGCTTCAGAAGCCTGGGACACAGTAAACAACATTCATCAACTAGTCTGGTTGTAGCTCAGAAAGCAATCATGCTCTAGAATTGTGGGTAGTACAATTATAGCTCTATCTGGAATCTATGGGTAATTGGATTGGAGGCCATTTATTTTATATTGCAAAATAACTTAAACACTACTATCTCCATATTGCAAAACTTTATAGGAATCTAACTTAAATATGATGTACTAATTGAATTGATTGAGTACAATTCAAGGTAGCCAGTATTTAATTGTATCATGTTAATTTCTTAGTGCATTTAGTGGGTTTTATAGCAAGCAAAATCAAAGTTGAAAATTGTAATTTGTTCTCACCTTTAAAGATGGGACCAAGAAAAGTGTGACAGTTGAATAGATTAACATTTAAAATTAAGTAATCTGAATTGTGGAAATATGAACTATAGATAGAATAACAGGAACTTTCCACATCTCTTACATGACAGACTCAATGGTGTGATGATGTTAACTGGACTGAATAGTTTGCATTAAGAAAATCCATGGTACAATGATGAACAGATTCAGCAATGGACTTGTTTTTCGGAAATTGGCCACCCAGTACTCAGAGTACACTCTGAGTTTGATGGAGAAGGGTCTAGTGACTGCCTGAGTGGGCAGGGGCTTTTTGTGTCGCTCATGAGATGCTTGTTTTATAGTTGTACAAAAGGCAAGAATTATGACATGGGTCTTTCATAAACATGTCACAGGTTTTGATAAAAACACATTTAGTGGCAGGATTAGGATCTCTGCTTACATCTCCTTAGAGAATTATGGATGCAATTTTCAGGAATAAGATACAATATAGTGTTAACCTCTGCACATTGAAGATGTCAGTGAAAAGGAAAGTCTGCCAAGGAAAGCAACAAATGGTAAGTGTAACAACATCAAGAGAGTGGTCACACAACTAGGAAGGGTGACCAGATAAAAGGGCTGATAAATTAGGTGTGATGCTGCACAAACTCATTATAGTTTACATCATACCACATGTCCCAGATGAGGGACAATGGCAAGTTATCCAACAGATTCAGTAAAAGTAAATTGCTATAAAATATAAAGAAAAGGCTTCATGAAAATGGTCATTTTTTTTTCTGAAATTTAGGTATGATACAAGCTGCCATGCCCCCAAAGCCAAGAGATGTCTCACGGAGTACACCCAAGTGGATAAAATCATGGAAAGATGCATTCAGATTATTAAAATTCAAGAAAAGTGTAAAACTGAATTAAGTATTAAGAGGGAAATTACTTACCATGCACAAATAATTCTTAATAAAATTAAAACTGATCTCTCACCATAAACCACTGGAATTAGAAGAACACAATGACATATTTAATCCCAAGAGAAAGACAAAGGAAGACACACACCACCTGCCAACCAAGTATTGAGAATCTAACAAAAATATTCTCTAAATTTAAAGGAGAAATCATGACATTTCCTTGTAAATGGAATGTAAGGGGAATTAAAAGTAGCATACATGATTTATAGAAAATGCCAAAGGGAGTACTTCAACCTGAAATGACAGGATCCTAGGCAATAAATGAAAACTATATTAAATAAAGCATATTGGCAGAGATGACACCTAGGTAAATATGAATACCAATATCATTATATTTACTGTTTTAACTCCTCTTTCATATTTTATGTGATTTAAATGGGAAAGGTGTAAGTAGGGAATGAAAAATCAATATTAAAAGGAACACAATGTATAAAGATGAAACCTATGATAATAAAAAAATGGATGGAAAGAAGACGAGGAGAGTACTTGATATCTAAAACTATTTCATTTTACTCCTATAATTTTAGATACATATTTTTCTTTATAATGAGAGAAAGACATAGTGTGGACTATAGATGGAGAGGGAAGTGATGAGGATCTGGGAGGAGTTGGGGGAGGGACAATCATAGTAAGAATATATGTATGATAAAATGCTAATTTTCAATAACAAACTCTGCATCATTAATCCTAGTACTTTACTGATAATAGAAGTGGTATTAAATCAATACTAAGAATGTATCTTATAAGATACATGCAGCAAAGGGAGGAATTAGTCAAAACACATTTTCCCCAAAAGAAACTAATGACAAATAAACGTGATGATAGAAGAAATGGACACTGTGCATAAGGCATAGAAAAAATGGCTAAATGAGAGAAGCATACTGTACTCTACCAGCAATTATTTAAACATAAACATATTCAACTTTATTTCAAGTGGTAGCATTAGTATATTATAATTATAAATGGTGAATAGACTCTTTAATTGATTTTTTTTTCCTACAATGCATTTTCATATGGTTTTTCCTCTCCAACTAAATCCTTCATCCTTTCCATTCCTTGCCCACCCAAATCCACAGCTTTTCTTCCTCTCATTAGAAAACAAAAAGGCATCTAAAAAGATTACTAATAATAATAGAAAAAAGGATAAAATGAAAACAAAGAAACAAATGAGAATAAGACACAACAGAAAAAAAGAGTACCAAAGAAAAAAGTACAAGAACCTCATACAGACACAGAGACACACACGTTCTCACACAGAGAAAACCTATACAAACAAAATATGAACTACAATATAAAAGCAAAAGATTTGTGAAGTAAAAAACAAAGTAAGTTCTTAGACAAAAAGCATTATAAGACACAACACCTCCCATATCATCACTGAGTTCTTTTTGTACTGGATGTCTCCTGCTGGGCACTGGGGCCTGTCTTTAACTGTGTTTTTTATACCAAATAGGATTCCATTGGAAAAAAACTATTTTTCCTTTGCAAGTATTTATCAATTGTAAATAGCTTCTGGATTAAGAATGGAGGCTTGTGTCTACTTACTCTCTCGGCACTGGAAGTCCATCTGACTTAGACCCCTGAAGGCTCTGTGACTGCTGCCTCAGTCTCTGTGAGTTCATATGTATATCAGTCTTCTTCTATTTACATGGCCTTGTCTGTCCCCACTGGCTCTGATAATCAATCTAACTCCTATTCTCAGGGCTCCCTGAGACCTGATGGGAGGTATTTGATGGAGATATCCCAGTAAGGACTGAGTTTTTCAAGTTCTCTCACTCTTTTCACAATGTCCAGGAGTAGGTATCTGTATTTGTTCCTATCTTCTGCAGGAAATAGCTTTTCTCTCTTTTTTTTACTTCCATTAATTAATTTATTTAATTTGCATCCTGATCACAGTGCGCCCTCTTCTCCTCCCAGTCCCTACTTCTTATTCCCTCTCCCTCGTTATTCCCTCAATTTCTCCTCACAGAAAGGGGAGGCCCCATGGGTACCAAGCCAGCCTGGTACACTAAGTTGCTTTAGAACAAGTTGCATCCTCTCCCACTGAGGCCAAACAAGACAGCCCAGCTAGGGGAATTAGATCCAGAGGCAGGCATCATAGTCATAGAGGGCCATTGCTCCAGTTGGTGGATAACCAACATGAAGTCTAGGCTGCACATCTTCTACATATATGTAGGGAGCCTAGATCCATCCAACCCATGCATGCTCTTTGGTTGTTGGTTCAGTCTCTGTGAGCCCCCATGGGCCCGGGTTAGTTGACTCTGTAGGTCTTCTTGTAGAGTACTTGCTTACTCCAGCTTCCTCAATCCTTACCCCAACTCTTCCACACGATGCCCTGAGCTCAATCTAATGTTTTTTTCCTGCCTAAAAGATGTGCAGGGACAATGACGGAGGAGAGATTGAATGAATGGCCAACCAAGGACTGGTTCAACTTGTGACCCATCCCATGGCAGAGAACCAATCCTTGACACTATTAGTGATATTCAGTTATGTTTTCAGACAACAGCCTAACATAACTGATCTCTGAGAGGCTTCACCAAGCCAGCAGATGATAAAAACAGATGTAGAGATTGAGAGCTGAACATTAGACCGAGGAAATAACTTCTTTAATGATGGCTACAGGTATACCAATGAGTACTACAGAAAGTCACTAGGAGCTATTTTGCAGTTATGTGCCTTAAAGAGAACAGTTGTATTTGGTTTTCCCCTCTGCCCCTATCCTATTTAGTCTCTTGACCATTCCAGTAGTGTTGGGAATGAGTTTCATCTTATGAATTGGGTCTTAATTCCAATAAAATAGTTGTTGTCTTCCACAACTTTTGTGCTACCATTGTACCAGTAGTATCTTGCAGGTAGATCATCATTGAAGATCTCAGGTTTTGTAGTTGGTTTGGTGTTTACTTTTCACCTCCAACAGTATGCCAAATACTTTTGTCACCATGACCTCTAAATAGGCACCACCGGGAATTTTTCAGATTCGGTGAAGTTTGTAGGTCTTTCCTTCATTCATAGATCATTACCACCATTTTGTGGAGAGAAACCAATATCCTTGGCAATATCCTAGGTTGTTTTGAAGTTTTCATGAGAACATTTTCTCTCTCAATTTGATTAGATATAACCATTCCTGGCAATGGAGGTTTCATTTGGGAAGAGATATATAGCTGGGCCTTGGTCTTCCTTGTAATGTGGTGATGAGTCAGTCACAAATATAAAATCACCAAGTGTTTTGATTAAATAAAGATTTTAAAATAATTCTGGCATGGTGTCAAATATTTTTAATCCTGGTCAGTACTTGGGAAGTAGAGGCAGAGGCACATGCTGCAGGATTTCTCTCTCTCTCTCTCTCTTCCATTTTTTGAATTATTTCTTTAAATTTTTTTTGAGTTTATAATAGAATTACATCATTTCCTCCTTCCCTTTTTTTCCTTTCATCTACATACCTCTTCTTCCTCTCTTTCAGATTAGGGTCTCTTCTCTCTATCCTTCTCTTCCTTCTCCCTTTTTCTATCTGTCACCTATCTATCCATCATCTATGTATCTATCAGCTACTATCTATCTATCTATCTATCTATCTATCTATCTATCTATATATATATATATATATATATGTTTATTCATTAATTCTTTGTGTGTGTGTGTGTGTGTGTAGCCACACCTTACACTATGGAATGCCGATTGAGAGTGGGAGAAATAGTTTTTCCCATGAAAGAATGCAACATTACCAGATATAACTCTGAAAACTGCAAATAAATTAATTAATGTAGTTATTAGTAAGTATAAACTGTAATATTAGGCCGGCAGAGTGGCCGATAGAGTAGCCAGCAGCTTGGCAGAGGAGCAGGCGGCCTGGCCTGAGTGCCTTCACCAGTTGCCTAACTTATCCTGGAGAAAAGAGCCCCGGGACCAAAGGTGACCTACACTGCCTATAACCTAAACTGTGTTAATTAATATAAGTTGTTATATTAGGCCAGTAGAATTACCGGCGGCTTGGCGGGAGATTCGCCTGGGCTCAAGGGGAGTCTGGGAATCCAACAGCCCGGGACTGCTTGGACTGAGGACCTATAAGCCGCCACAGTCTTTTCCCCAATAATTAAACACACCAAGACCTTTTAATATTTTAACACTTAGCCCTTAGCTGGGCAGACTCTCAATTAGCTACTCTAAGTTAACCCCAAACCAACATGTGCCTGTGAGTACCTTCCAGACTTCTCCAGACGTCTTTCTCCTCCTGTGGTCAATGTGTGCTCATTTATAATGTCTGGATGAGAATTAACAACCGCCAAACCAATTAATAATAATATAAATACTGGTTAAACAATTTAATTAGTCATATTTTTCTACATATGGCATCCAACTATGGCAATTAGAATCCATGCTTACAGCCTGAGAAGGCCCGGGTGAAAGCCAGTTTCCTAGCCAAAGAGTGGGGAACTGAACCCAAATGCATTTCAAAAGTGTGGCTAACTTAACAAAAACTGTTGCCTTGCAGCAAAGGTGGAAAACTTAGCTCTCCTTATGTACTAAAAAACTGGCAGCCTTCTAAACAGAGCTTGAGAGCAGAATTAACCACCTAGATTAAAAATAGAGGAATTCATAATGCCTCAATACGTTTGGATTCCAATTGAGTTTGTTCCTCTTAGCATACAAATGGTTTTTACCCTGACAATTGTGGTTCTGTGTATCTTTTTTGAGAAAGTTTGGACTAGGATAGCCTTAAAGGAAAGACTTTACAGATGGAATGCTAAACTGCCAACAATTATAATGAATGAAAGAGGGAGGCTAAAAAACTGCTGCTGTTTCCTTACACCAAGGGCAAGGTTGTTCCAATAGACAGAACAGGAGCAGTTGGGCAATTTTGTCCCCTGCATTAATTGTCATCTCTTTCCATATGGATGTCGTAATTTTAATTTCTTCCTTGAAGTCTCCATCTATAATACCTGGATGAATAAAGAGTCCTTGACAAGTTAATCCATTTTTTCCAAATATTAATCCTATTGTCCCTGATGGTAAAGGACCATAGATACCAGTGGTTAACATATAACATACATCTGTTTTGGATAATGTTTTAGATTGATCTGTGGTCAAATCTAAAACTGTAGTACCTTCAGTAGCATGTAAAAGATCAGCAACAGTTAATTTTGTTCTTCCTGCCTGTTTGTTTCCCTCTGGTTGGATGATGGATGACGGTTCATATTGTTTTGGGGGGCCTGAACCAGTAGGCCCCTCCCCTCGTTTCCTGCAAGGGGTTACCTCTGACATCCATTTCAGCTCTACAATCCTGGGACCAGTGTTTACCTTTTCCACAATGAGCACAAAATCCTGGAGACCTTAACCTTCTATTGCCATTAGAATCCGTTCGTTCCCTTCTACGACCATGTTCTGCAGAGTCCAGGCACCTATCACTTCGAGTTCTGGAGGATTCAGCTTTATGATATCTTTGGAAATGACCAAGTTCACCATTTTTAAAGCACTCATTAAGACCCCTGGCAACTGCTTGTGCTATAACATTAGTCTGATGCTCTTGAAAACCAATATCAGCTGTTTCTCTTATCCATTCATCTACTGGGGCTCCTCGAACTTTCAATGGCCTAATTGCCCTTTGACATTCAGCATTTGCATTTTCATATGCCAAGTCATTTATCAAGTCCTGTCTGGCATCAGGGTTATCTACATCTCTCTCCACAGCTGAAGTCAATCTCCCTAAAAAGTCTGAGAAGGTTTCCTGAGGACCTTGTATTATCTTGGTAAATGAAGTAAACCTTTTCTCAGCCTCAGCCACCATATCCCAGGCTCTCAGAGCTGCAACACGACATTGTTCGATGACAACATCTTCAAATTGAGTCTGTAACCGTATGTCAGCATAAGGTCCCTCACCAAGCATTTGGTGGGTTGTGACATTTATTCCCTTTGCCATATTTTGCTGCTCTAATTTTGTGGCTTCATGTCTCCACCATGACAACCATTGTAATTGCTGGCTACCTTCTAGCACAGCTGATATCAGTCCCTTCCAATCTTGGGGAATGATTCTATTTTGTATAGCCCAATTATTTTGCATCTGTTTAACGAATGATGAGTGCATTCCATAAGAGACAATAAACTCCTTAAATCTTTTTAAATCCAAAATGTCTATTGGATGCCATGTTAATTCCTGATGGAGTTGACCGTTATTATTATCAGGCCTAATTTGAAACATTACTGGAAAAGCTGATGGTGATTGTGCAGTACCACGCAGCTCCTCTGGGGGTGCACTTGGTTCCACATTAGCACCATTACCTGCCTGGTTTCCTACTGGTACATGCGGCGACTGTGGAGACCTAGCTAGAAAAGAACTTGCCATTTTCTCAGTTCCAGTCACCTGCCCTGCGAGAATTTTCTTAAGCTCCTCAATCTGCATTTCCATAATTTTTAATTGTTTAACAGACATCTTCCTTATGACAAACCAATAAAATAAAAAAAGTAAACATCATAAAACATTCAGTCTGATTGAAAAAACAGTGTAGAGGTCAGCAGTAAACATTGCCATATTGTCAACAACTGGCATCATAGTTTCAAAATCCGCAGTTTTCTCTATAGTTTTGAAAATAAAATTACCCATATTCAATCCCATACAGGTTTGCCAGATCCACTGGCACAAGGAAATGAGGAAATTGACCAATTACTCATAGGAAATGTGTTGGAAGCCTCAAAATTTCATCAGAAACATCATGTTAACAATTCAGGTTTAAAGAAAAAATTCTCTATTACCTGGCAACAAGCCAGGGAAATAATTAAAAAATGTCCTATGTGTTCTCTTTATAACCAAATTCCACCTGCTGGTAGTAACCCTAGAGGTACTGAAAAGAATGAAATTTGGCAAATGGCTGTTTTTCACTTTGCAGAATTTGGAAAACAAAGGTATGTACATCATACCATGATACATACTCAGGGTTTCAATGGGCAACTGCTTTAAGTTCTGAAAAAGCTGATTGTGTTGTTGCACATTTGTTAGAAATAATGGCATTTATGGGTGTACCTGCACAAATTAAGACTGATAATGCTCCTGCATATGTATCTAATAAGATGAAGCAATTCTTTGCATATTATAATATAAAGCATGTTACTGGTATACCACACAATCCTACAGGACAAGCAATTGTAGAAAGAGCTAATCGTACCTTAAAAGAGATGCTTTTAAACAAAAGGGGGAATTAAAGAATCCCAGGGATAGATTACACAATGCATTGCTAACTTTGAATTTCCTAAATGTTGGTGAAAAGAGTACCACTGCAGCTGAGACATTGGGTTATACAAAAAACTGAGGAATTAAATCAACCAATATATTATAAGGATATGTTAACTTTAGAGTGGAAACCTGCAATGGTTTTAAGATTAAGATGGGGACGTGGTTATGCCTATGTGTCTACAGGGAATGAAAAAATGTGGTTACCAACAAAACTTATAAAGATTAGATCTGACCAGGGAGAACCTCCCATTAGCTGAAATATGGTAAGAGTATTTTATTAACTGTATGGTTTTCATGATATTCCAATCTTTTATTCAGGATGGACAGAGTTTATGGTTTTCATGATATTCCAATCTTTTATCCAGGATGGACAGAGTTTATGGTTTTCATGATACTCCACTCTTTTATGCAGGATGGACAGAGTTTATGGTGTTCATAATATTCCAATCTTTTATCCAGGATGGATAGAATTTATGCCTTAAAATGGACTTACAAAGTTGTTATATGCCTTCCATTTGCTCAAATTTAGAGCAAAAATTTATTTTCAGAGCCAAGGACTGAATGGCAATAACAACAAGACAAATGGGCCAGAAGATTCAACCTAGCATATTGCTTCAATCACTGTTTTCTTAAAAACTTTGCATGCAAATCATTTTTAAAAGCACTAGTCCAACAAATTATCGATCCTACAGAGACTGGACAACAAAAGCTATAGGTAACTTTCCCGGGAATTGGCCAATATCTCAATTTTTGTAGGGTACCCGAAAATATTTACACTCCATTCCCAAAAGATGGGTTGGAAGTTTTTTGTGTGTGTTATGTTATGTGTTGTGATTGTTTGTTGTCGTCTGGGATGAATGGATATATGTTATGTGTTGTGAATTGGATTTGGGGATTTTCTTCTTTAACTCGCTCTATTTTTTTGTCTCATTTACTATTAAAAACTTAAGATTATTTTGTTATATTAATAGAAATTGATAAAATTTAAGATTGTTTTGTTATAATAGATATTGATAGAAAGTTACGATTATTATGTTTTATATACACTTAAAGATAAATTTTAGTTTCAAATTTTCAAGATTTCTTTTGAAAAAAAAATTGTTTTTCTTCTATTGTCCAAAAGACAATTTGCCCTAGGAAAGATACTACACGCCACAGAAGGAGAAAGACGTCTGGAGAAGTCTGGAAGGTACTCACAGGCACATGTTGGTTTGGGGTTAACTTAGAGTAGCTAATTGAGAGTCTGCCCAGCTAAGGGCTAAGCGTTAAAATATTAAAAGGTCTTGGTGTGTTTAATTATTGGGGAAAAGATTTCGGCAGCTTATAGGTCCTCAGTCCAAGCAGTCCCGGGCTGTTGGATTCCCAGACTCCCCTTGAGCCCAGGCGAATCTCCCGCCAAGCCGCCGGTAATTCTGGTAATTCTACCGGCCTAATATAACAACTTATATTAATTAACACAGTTTAGGTTATAGGCAGTGTAGGAAACCTTTGGTCCCGGGGCTCTTTTCTCCAGGATAAGTTAGGCAACCGGTGAAGGCACTCAGGCCAGGCCGCCTGCTCCTCTGCCAAGCTGCCGGCTACTCTATCGGCCACTCTGCCGGCCTAATATTACAGTTTATACTTACTAATAACTACATTAATTAATTTATTTGCAGTTTTCAGGTGGCGCACCACGTTGGGCGCCATATGTAAAAAAAATATGGCTAATTAAACTATTTAACCAGTATTTATATTATCATTAATTTGTTTGGCAGCTAATCCTGATCCAGACATTATAAATGAATACACACAGACACCACGTGGATTTTATCAAGCCTTGGCCTGAGTTGTGCAATTCTGGCCCATCTAAGCTAGCTCTTAAGTCTATTACCCAAATATAACCCCATATATACATACATCCCCTTGGACTGCCATTTTCCATGTCATGCCAATGTTCCTGGCCATGTGGAATGAGTTTCCTTTTTGTAACCCATGGTGTGTGCCTCCTTCCTGCTGCTCCTGGCTGGAATGCTTGAATATTCTTCCTAAAGTGCAGGCTTCCTGCTCTAATCCCAGGAAGTCCTACCTTTCTCTATCTTTGCCCAATCTCAGGCCTCGGCATTTTATTTAACCAATCAGATTTCAATGTGAGTAAGCAGGACCAATTAATTAACATTTAGAATGCTTAACACTACCCCAACATAACTCTTTCATGATTCACTGTTCACATTGATCAAATTACTGACAAGATGAAAAAGAAAGGTTGAAGGGCTTCTTTGGGCTTACAGTTTATGGGGATGTGATCCATCATGGCCAAGTTGACAGCAGGAACCTTGTATCTGTAGTCAGGAAGTGAGACAAGAGGAATGGTGGTGCTCAGCTCTCTTTTCAGTTTCTTTCAACTGCAACAGCAGTCAATGGGATGGGGCTCCTTATATATTATCTGTCTTCAGCCAAATATGGCTGCAAGTATTCTCATAGACATATAAAGAGGTATGTTTCTATTGTGATTCTAAATCCAGTCACATTGATACTAAATATTAGCCATCACTATCAAGTTCATCAAATATTACTTGAATGACTGAAAATAACAAATATTAGATGAAATAATCATTTTAATCAGACAAAAACTAGGTTTTCTTTGGAACTGGGACATAGTTATATGTTGGTGATTGTTGTGCTTATCATTAGTGAGAAAAGAAAATTTTCATACTGTGGTATTATTTGACATTCATTTTCCAATTAAATATCACTCATTTTATACTATCGTTTTACTCAACCTAAGGTTAGTGTAAAACAGATAGCTTACAAATACCTTAAACTTAAATTTCACTCTTCACTGGTTTCTTGTTCTAATAATGTATGAAAGTCTTAGCACCTTAGTTGAAAACTTAATCAATAACCTAGTTATCTTTAAGAATCCAATATTTTTCACTTGTACACTGATTTTCAAAAATATGTCCTAAACAATATTGTACTAAGGAACATCTTAAAGAAAAAGACTTATTTACTGAATCAAAATTAGCCTCGGTGGGTGTTGAATTGAAATCAAATCTCTGTTAAATAGGGCCCCAAGAAATCAATTGTTACCGGCAGTTAATGACCAGTTTGCTAACAGCTTGAGGGAAAGCCAAGGGCAGTTAGCACTCGAACAAATTAGTTGTTAACTGTGCTAATGACTGATTTTTCAGGGATTATTGTATTATAAACAGTCATCAATCTAGCTTTGCCATTGAGCATAGAAAAGATTGTAGCCAAAGATGTTTATGCTCTATTTGATATTTGTGCTCTAGTCAATATATTAGTCAAAAACTCTATAATGCTTTCATTTTTTGCTGTCTTGAAGGTAATATTAGTGTAAGGTCTCTTTCTCTGTGTTTGTAATATATGGAGGGATGAGTGTATAACTGGATTTTACTGAGAAATAATAAAATATATTCTGTACGCAAAGATTACATTGTATCTATAGTCAGGATGAGTATTCTGTTGAGTATATATTTGTGATTACTATGGTCAAATATCTGTTGTAAGATCGTTGGACATAAACAATTTTCAGATGATAGTCTTTAAGTGTCCATAGTAAATAACAAAAAAATAGAAAAAAGAAAATACATAATAAACTTTATGCTTTTTTTCTAAAATAAAATTTGATAAACTAAGCCACATGGTTTTTAAACACACAAAAATTAATTTATTGACATATTTCCTTTTTCTGTCCCCTCCCTCTTTCTTTCTTAGTGTGTCTATTGGATGTTGCCATAGTATAAATATGCTGCGCTATACTTTTACAACATACTAGAAGAAAATTTATGCTATGTGCTTTATACATGGAAAGATACTTTTCCTTTTAACTAGCATATATGTATATATTCTAAGCTTTAGTATATCGACATTGTTTCATTATTATGTACTCATTGGCTAGAATCTGCATTTTTGCCCATCTGTAAAAGGAAAATAGATGACTTCAGAGTCAAATTTTTATTTTGTATGTTGAAATGCACTGGTTTAACTGATTTTTTTTTTCTTTTAACTTTTTCTACAGAAATCTATCTTTTTTCTCCTAATCTTTGTCTATTATTTTATTCCAATGACCATTAGGTTTTTTTTTTTTGATCTTCAGAATATAATTCTCCCAAAAATATTTCATCTTTAAACTTAGTAGCTGCAGTATTGTTTAGGACAAAAAATAACTTATAATATTGATGATATGACCTACCAGATTCTTTTTAAATATATGTAAATGGAAATCAGTAATTTGAAATCCAAGAAACATTTAATATTTCAAATATCATTTATATAACTTTTGTTTCTGGAAGGATCTTTAAAGTTTTCTTTACTCCTTTATCCATGGTGACTTTAAGTGAATGAGAATTCTAAACAAGCTGGTTGTAGTACATTGTGAGAAATATCTGTTACAGTTGGAAGACTTCTTAAACTCCAAAAGCCTGGCCTGATTCCCTGTGGTTTTGATATAGACAATAGTGTATTTTAATCTATCCATCAGTAGACTCCTCTGTTGTATTTAGTTAACTAAGATATAGCTGAGTTTGCTATAGCCAATTTACATGTGATTATAGTATTTAAACAGACAGAAGTCTTGGGATACCATCTGAAAGTATGCAATGTATAGCTGCAGGGATTCTTTTTGTGGGTAAATCCCCTGACACCATAAATGTACATCTAATACTGCCTTCTTCATTTTTCTGGAAAAAATTATATACAAGATATTTCATTCAAAGACTTTCTTGATTAGGGTAAAGAAAAAGCAAAGAAAATTCAATTTCTTATAGTTCATAAACTTTTTGCCATTCATGTCAGTTGTCCAAAAAAGAATAACTGCCTTTATGTGCTGAATTTGTTCTATATTAAATATACACATGTACCATGTTTCTCTAATTGTCATTTCAGTGATTAAAGATGGACTTGAGTATCTTCTATGACCTTTTATAAACAGCAGTACTGCTACATTAAGGCAGATTGTCACTACAGAAAAGTAGATTATCTATCCAAGTGATAGCGTAATTCATCTAGATTTGAAGTCATTTCAGGTGCTCATGAAATAGGACTATTTTTCTTCATGAGACAGGAAATACTAGATCGAAATGAGAAAAAAAAAAACAGTCATTGACTCATCCATCTAAAGGAACATATCTTGTAGTCACTGTTTCATTTTGACTAATGGTTTCCACATTTTTAAAAACTTTTTATTATGCATTAATGGGTTTCCATTGTTTTGTATAATGTTACAGTTTCAACAATTGAAGTATATATTTCACTGAAAATATTGGAACCCACATTGAATCATTTCTTATTTTGTATATGTATCAGTAAAATTATGTCATCATAAGAAAATTAAGTTAGATTTTATCATCCTTTGTTTAGAATAGTTTGAAAGAAATCAACATATAATTTTGCTGGACTCAAAATAACAGTAGAAATTATAAACTGGAACAAGTATTTAATTGTTTTATACCAAATCAATTACAAATATACATGTAATAAATTTCATTAAAGCTTCATGTGTCCTGAAATGTTAAAGATTAAGAGACTTTTTTAGAAAGGATTATATACCTATTTCAATATTTACATATCTGCTACCTGTTTTGCACACACATATAAGAGCATTGCTTACATGCCATTACTGTTACAAAATTCAATTTAAAATTATAAGATATCAATTATTAAAATCTATGTTATCTACAACTTTTACAATTTATCAATGCTGTGTAAAATATTGATCATCAAAGTTGCCCTCATCTTTTCTTTTCTGTTTACTTATTTACATAAATAATTGAAATTCAATTTACATCTCCATCACAGTTCCCTACCCCTCCTGGGCCTAGCCTCTCACCCTCCCACCCTCTACCCCTTCTCCCACCTATCCTACTCCTCCAGTGTGGGGTGCCCTACATATCAGCCCCCTTCAGTTCAGCAACCATATGAGGGCTAAGAGCTTCCTCTTGCACTGGGAGCCTTCATGGAAACTCCACTATGGCAAAGTATCCCACTAACAAATAACAAAGTCTATGTACCTGTTCCTTTCAGTCTGTTGGTTGTAGGATAGTTATCCTGTATTATATGGCTAAAATCCAGTTATAAGTGAATAGATGCCATATGCATTTTTCTGGGTCTCCATTAACTGTCTCAGGATGAGATTTTCTAGTTCCATCCATTTGGGAGCAAATTGAATGATTTCCTTCTTTCTGATCTCTGAGTAGTATTCCATTGGGTAAATGTACCACAGCTTTTTTACCTCTTCGTTGGTTGAGGGACATCTAGGTTGTTTCTAGTTTCTAGCTATTACAAATAAAGCTGCTATGTGTAGGGACCTCTATGGCAAGGCAATCACCACATAAGGGGGTTCTCAGTGAAAGGTGAGCCAGCCTAAACCTCCAGCCTTCATTTCTAAGACAAGCAGATGCGACAGGGGTGATATCTAAACATTTTCCATTTTTTAATATTTCATTCTCTGGCTTATATACAGAAACAAATGGGTGTTTCCACATGAGACTACATGGGCAAATCACATTAAAGGTCATCCTATTACACCACATAGCACAAGCATTGTAATATGGTGATCATGCACTGATCAGGAGCATAGCATGAAAATCTTGCTCACCCAATCAGCTGTACCCACAATCGGGCTTCAACTCTGCCCTGGCATCTTCAAGCCAGCACCATGTCAGATATCTCCCACAAGTTATTTTCATTTTACCAACAATGAGGAGTTTTTCATAACTCTCCATTTCCTGGGTCCCCACACTATGAACGTAGTTGAGGAGATCTCCTTGTGAATTGATGAGGAATTGTTTGGATGTATACCTAGGAGTGGTATGACTGGGTCTTGCGGTAGAGTATTCCAAGATTTCTAAGATATTGCTAGGCTGATTTCCATAGTGATTGCACAAGTTTGCACTCCCACCAGCGATGGAGGAGGGTTCCCCTTTCTCCACACCCTCACCAGCATGGGTTTTTTATCTTAGCCATTCTGACAGGTGTGAGACGAAATCTTAGAGTCGTCTTGAGTTGCATTTCTCTGATGATGAAGGATATTGACCATTTCTTCAAGTGTCTCTCAGCCATTAGAGAGTCCTCTTTTGTGAATTCTCAGTTCAGCTCTGTACCCCATTTTTGATTGGGTTATTTGTTTTCTTGGGGTTTAATTTCTTGAGTTCTTTGTAAATTTGGGATATTAGCCCTCTGTCGGATGTGAAGTTGGTAGAGATCATTTCCCAGTCTCTATGTACTTGCCCTCATCTTATCTCACACAACCATAAATGAGTCACTTTACATGGCAAAGGAGAAAGAAATCTTTAGATACAATTAATGATCGCTAATTATCTGTCCTTAAATTTGATAGGGGATTTGACTTAACTCTACAGGAGCAATGTACACAAAGCAAATTGAAAAGTAAGAGTCAGAAGGGATGGGGAATGTTGTTGGAAGAATGAGACTTGTTAGCTTGAGTAAGACTACATCTGCTTTAACTGGCCATGAAGATGTGTCTATGAATTTGTGTGGCCTCTGAAAGCTAGAAAAGACATGGAACTTCTTAATCCCTATAGCGCCCAGAATAGTACAGACCAGTTGAACTCTAGGGCTTAATTCAATTAAACTCTCACTTTATGCATTTGATCTACTGAATTATAAGACAATGGATTCTTCTGCTTTAAGCCTCTGGAATTTTGGTAATATGTTACAACAGCAATGGACATCTAAATGAGAAACATTGAGTAGGAAATTTTAGGATACTTCTCAGCCTCCTTATTTTAGAAAGCCTACTATGATCCTACATAAATGGCTTATAGATAAAAAAACACTTTGCCCTTCCTTTTATCCCCCTGTGTTGCTTGTACATATGAGGCACATAGTAGATGTTTTCTTACTTTATACTCATAATATCAAGAGAACACATAGTGCTATATATATATATATAAAACATATATATATACATAATAACATATATATATGTTAACGACAAATTTCTTGACATAGTTAACAAAACTTCTAATATTGAAACATGTAGAATATATGCTGTAAATTCCCATGCTAAACCAGAAAGGGGCATCCATAGGGACAGAGTTTAGAAACTTAATATATCAAGTAAAAGTTATACACAATTGTTATCCTAGCACTCAAGAGACAAAGGGAAGGATCATAATTTTAAAAAGTCTGGACTATATAAGAAAGACTATATAAGGAAGACTCTTTCAGGGTTAGAGGAAAGAAAGAGAAAAGAACAAGAGAAAATATAAAAAGCTAAATATTTTACATGAATTAATTATATATTATAATATGAGCTAATATTTAATTAAAAACATGATTTATATTTCAACTTCCAGAGACCCAACCTATAACACACATGTGATGATCTTTTTTGAGCTGTTATTACATTCAAAGATACATTACAATAGTATATAATATTGAAAGAAGTCATAAAATGATATAAACCATGAAACACATTATTTTTATTTTTATTTTTATTTTTTTTTTTGGTTTTTCGAGACAGGGTTTCTCTGTGTATCCTTGGCTGTCCTGGACTCGCTTTGTAGACCAGGCTGGCCTCGAACTCACAGAGATCCGCCTGCCTCTGCCTCCCGAGTGCTGGGATTAAAGGCGTGCGCCACCACCGCCCGGCTAAACATATTATTTTTAATTCAGTTTTTTGAATTTTTTCTCTTTGCTGTGAAACATGTTGTGTAAACACAATATACTGTTAGTTTAATTGATTTTTTGTCACAGAACTGTGGCCCTATATATATATATATGATGCATTAAGTTCTCATTTTGATTGATATCCTTACAGAAAAAAATATATCTTTTAAAAATAAATTTACAATGTGTCACTGTGTATATGTTACATTATTGTATGCTTTCTATAATGACCACAAACTTGTAATCTTTTTGCTGTAACATCTCCAATGTTGGAGTTATAGATTTACGTCACTGTGCATTGGTGGTGTATTTTATGGGGATCAGTGGTTTAGGACACTGACTGTTTCCCCAGATAACTGAATTCTAAATCCCAGAACAAGTATGACTGCCCCTAACCTCCTGTAAATCAACTTCCAAGGAGTTGAGGCACCCTTCTGCTCTTTCTGGATATTGCACATGTGTCGTGCACAGACTTACATACAGATAAATAACAGATACAAACAAAAGATTCCTTATTAACAACAACTTTCTCTGTCAAGCTTATTATAATCAATTTTTATTTGTTTTGTCTTGAATACATAGACTTGAATACATATGTGCACTAAATGGGCCTATTTAATGGGTTTATATAACTTTTTATTTTAAGTCATTCATTTATAATATGGAATGAATAAAGTTAGAAACATAATTATATAACATTCACATACTTATTATTGGATGTTTTATAAACAAAATCTCAATAAATTCTTCAAATATAGTTCAAAATTCTTTAGGATATCTTTATTTAATTTTAGGGTATAGATAGACTTATTTAATTGATGTCAATGTCCTCTTAGCTAATCCAGTTTCACTTGTTCACTTACCTTCTGTGAATATGAATGTTTACAGTCAAACTGGTTATCATGCTTTCTCCAAGAAGATCTACTTTCATGATATTGCTCACCATGTTCTCTTTCCATAGTGTATGTTTGAGAAGTATTTGTTTCATATTGTATCTCAACCAATAATGCTAAAAAAAGGAATAAAAGAAAGATAAGATAAGGAGGAAGAGGGACATGGGGAGGAGAAGGAAATGGTAAAATGACAAACCTTTGTGTATATTCTTAATTGCAAATGATCTTTGTAATCATACTGTACTCAATTTAATGTTGTGTACTTGTTTGAATTAATAAATTTGGTTGCAATATAATATAATTTCTTGAACACATATTTTGTATAAAAAACCTACATAGTGTATATGAGCAAATTAGACACATACAGTATCATATCTGCTTTTTATTCAATATCCTTTCTGTCTGTAGCACTTGTAATACCTTATAGGCTACATTCAAAGTATTGGAAATTCAATGAGAGCTTAAACATTATAAGGTACAAGAGAAACCACTCTGGCTATTCAAGCTGTCACATACACCAAACAGAGAAACAATGGCATTGTAACATACATGAACCACACTTCTTTCAAAGAGGCTGTCAAGCCCATTATGCTGAAATACTTTCCTGTATTACAAAACTACATTTATGAAATTGATCACAATAAAAGAAAAATGTTTGAGACCCTGCAGCTTCATTTTTGTTTTGTCCTTTCATGATCATCAACAGCCTAAAGAAGAGAATATGGGTAGAAAGGACATATCCCATATGTTCAATAAAAATATACCTGTTTTTTTTAATTTATAATGTCTTGGTCAAAATTACATATTCATATATATACATATATATATACACTATAAAACATAAATTGAGTGATGAATTGTTATGAAAAATATTCACTATATTTGAAATTAAAATTACACTGAACAATATAAATTGTGGATTATTCCTCCTTAATTCATTATATTTTGCTTAAAATAATGTCTAATCACAATGAAAAACACTATGAAAGGTAAATAAAGACACTATAGAACACACACACACACACAAAAAAAAAAACTTTGTATAGTAACATATTTTTGGCATTGTTTTTTCTGGTTCAACATTATATGCTGAATATCCAGGGCACAGTGCCTCTAAATTTTCAGCTACCACTGAATGACAGCATGTTACCAAAAATAGAATTTGATTTTAGCAATATTGGAACTTAGGTTTGTTGATATGCATTTTGGCACCTATATATATATAAAACTTAATTTAAATCTCTCCATTTTATTTTTCCATTATTTTGTATTTGTAGAGGCAACACTTCCCTTAAAAAGGCCTGTGTAATGATATATGTTGGGTAGTTGTCTCCTAATAAAATTAAGAGAAATTACTCATGACTGTATAAGGGTTTTTTTTTTTAATCTCTAGTTTGTCTACTTGGGATACTCTAAATATAATTATTATATTATATTAGAAATTGACAAGGAAATCAAATTTATTTGAATTTAGAAAACACATGATACATCAAACTAGCATAAAGATAAAACATACAGAAATTGACAAAAAAAGTCTACAAGTTTTACAAATCAAGACAACACAATACCTTCTCTCAAAAATGAGAATAAAAGTAAGGCTTGGACTGGAGTTATCACTCAGTAATAGAGTTTTTGCCTACTATTCCTGAAGACCTGAAATCAGGTCCCAACACTTCATAAAACTAAGCATGATGGTGAACATTTATAATCCCAATAATCCAGGAAGTGGAGAGAGGAGAATCAGGAGTTTAAGGTCATCATGTCTATGTAGTAAATTTAAGCTAGTGTAGAACACTTAAATATCAGCCTTAAAAACAGACAAATGAATTAACGATAGCCATGTTTCTAATCAGTCTGAGGACTTCCATTTTTGTTGTGAATTTCTATGAGTTCTCTATAGTATGAAAATTAGAAATGGTGACTTTATGTACCAGTAGTCTTGGAGAAAGAAAGATATAAAATTTTGTGTCAAACTTTCCCAAGCAAAATTTCACTTTGATATTTAATTCTTCTTATTTTCACTCTCAAAATCTTTTTTTCCTGGGGTTTAGTCAACATTAGAAGTATCTGTTGTATCTAGGCAATCTTGCACATAGATTTATTAAAATGATTCTTAAATACAATGAAATAAAAAACAATTAGATTTCTAGGAAACAGAACATGATGCAAAAGCATGTGGTTTTCCTCTCAAAAGTGCTTAGAACTAATATTTAGATGAACAGGATACCCTTGATTTTTGCTGTGGGATAGATTCATCAACGGTTCAAGTCTTTGTGAATTCCACATATGATTATCATATGTTTTAGAAAGTACAGATTGATTTTATATGCATTGTCACAGTGCATGATGATTATACTATGATCTTTAGTATATATGACCAAGCTTAGATAGTAGAAGAAGAAGAATTGTTTATAAAATCATGATTCAAGATGAGGAGAGACATGTCACTGGTTGTCTGCACTATGGAGCCATTTCCTTGTTCTTAGAAAGAGAGTGAGGCATTTTTGAAAGAGTAAAACTAAGTTTGGTGTTCTATTTCTCTTTGCCCTTTCCAGATTACTCATAACCTTCCCCTCTCTTCATTGTATCTTGAAGAAAAGAAAACAAAAGTACCAGGAAACTCATATCCATAGGAAAAAAAAATATAAATGATTTTCCAAAATAGAACCAAAGTAAATTTCTGTGCATGCTCCTCTACTACTGTATCTGTCACATTGCCAGTCTGCCCCATCTACAGAAAGATTCATTAAGATTATGAACAAGAGAGACATCATTACTAGTTTATTCCATGAAATATTTGCTTAAATATTGTGGAGAATGAAGTAACTAATTCCTCTTCCGATATTAATTTCCATAACGCACATTGTAATTGACTTATTCTGCTTTGCTAAATTAGCCTATTCAGTCTGTCTTACCAAATGTTTTACTTTGAGATAAATATTTAAATTTAATTTTTCTACTTTTTTGCCTACTGCTTAGTATGAAATATTAAATTTCTTTATCAATCTATCATCTATCTTTATCTCATCTCTCACGTGTCCATATGTGTATTACAAATACTGTTTTTCATATTTTATGCCATTTGCTCATTTGTGTATTCAACATCCTTTAGCTTGTGAAAAATTTAGCACACAGTGAATTAAATTTTCAGGTAATAGGGAGAGATAAAAATGCAAACTGGGTTTTGTAAAAGTAGATTTTTTTCAGGATCACCACACAATTTATTCCATGATCTTTAATTAAATCAGTGCTAGAAATGCTCAAGATGTTAATGAGCTCGAGTTTCTCTTATCTTTTATTTTGACCTTCTAGTGAGACATTTATTCCTTAGAAATACCATTAAGAATGCACATATATGAAGGCACTTGATTTCGAATAAAATCTGTCAAAATGTAGTCTATTAACTTCTTTTTCATTCAGAACTATCATGTTCAGTTTGAAGGAATAATATATCATTATTCTTTAACACATCATTCGTTGTGGTTTTCTTTTACAATAATTTTGGATTAAAAATGTAGAGTATCAACTTTAAAAATGAGTGACAATAGAAGTGTAAATAATAGTTCACATTATCTAGCAGCATTCTCTCTGGTATAATGTTCTTAAGAGGCAGATGGACACTTTTAAGGAAAACATGAGCTTGTCAATCAGAACTCCTGTCCTTATAATTTTGTTTTTAGAAGAATATTACCTTGATTATCTTAAAACTCATTTGCCATGTAAGTGAAGTATAAGGTTAGTGATTTTAATTTTAGCAAACACCATGAAGATCACTCAATAGACACTTATTTTTTACATCATCCATGTCCTCTCTTGGGTTGAGTATTTGTGCAGTGTTTGTGATAAAAATAAGGTTTTTCTGAATGATACAATTGTCCTATTAACAAACTTCCTTACTAAAGTACTGTATAAGTACTCTTCCCCTAAAATGATAGGCCTGAAATTAACCAGCAGTCAAAATATTTGAAAAGCTAAAGCATTTAGTATCTCAATAAATTGATAGCATCTGGGTTAATCTAAATTTATGTAACTAGAAGCTGAGACAAGGATAGTACATTTAGAATCACAACAATCACCTTCCCTTGATAAAATGGTTGCTAAAGAATTCTAAACCAATTTTCACATATTAATCATGACATTAAAATGACTGTGTTAAGAAATCAGGAAACTACACACACCCAAGGAGGACATGACTTTGACCTTTTTTTACTGACAGGCATTGTGCATTGACTTTGTAATGTTCTTTTGTTACTAAATGTGTTGGATTGAATGAAAAAGGCCCTTAATGCGGAAAATGTGTGTTACAAGGGTGGGCTTTCAGTTTTCAGAAGTTCAAGCCTGGCCCAGTCTCTCTCTCTCTCTCTCTCTCTCTCTCTCTCTCTCTCTCTCTCTCTGTTGCCTGCAGGTCTGGATGTAGAAATTTCAGCTACCTCTCCACTACTATGCCTGCCTGTGTGCTGCCATGCTTTCCACCATAACAACAATGGACTAAACTTCTGCACAGTAAGCAAGCCTCAATTAAATATTTTTTCTTTATAAGAGCTGCCATGGTCATGGTGTCTCTTCACAGTACTAGAAAACTGATTAAGACAATTAACGGCTATGCAATAGTAAATCCAATGATCCTGGGCATAGTTATCTGGAGTTCCAGTCAACTGAGAGCAAACATTTTAACCATAGTGTACATGAAAAATGTAATCAGAAATTATAAATGTTATAAAATTAATTGATTGCATTAGGAGATACTATACTACAGAGAATCTAAATTGTATTGAAGTTTAAATAGATGCTAAAAAAAGAAAAATGGTCTGGTTTCTAAAACAAAATTTAAATAAAAGAGAGTATAATTTAAAAACCAGGATAAATGTTGTATACTTGAAAATTAAGGGTACAGGGTTCTCAATAGAGTCAGATGTTAAAGCATTTGGGAAACTGTCCTGAGATTGTTTTAAAGGGTGTTGTAGATTTCAGCTTGAACATGTTAACATTGTGGGTTTTGGTTTATTAAAGGCAAAATATGAGGCCACAAATCTTTAATGTTATTCTTATGTTTATCTCTCTCATCTTTGGGAATGTGTGCCAAGATTGTGTCTACCTATTTCCTCTGGCCATACAACTTAGTCATTATCTGAGATCTGCTATTTGTTTGTTTGTTTGTTTGTTTGTTTTTTTAGTGGACCAAGGATGTCTCTTCTCATCATAAAAAAATTAAAAGAACTATCCTTTTTATTATGAAACAAACCTATGTTTTCGATGTAGAAGAATATGAATAGACTCATACTTATCACCCTGCACAGAACTTAAGTCCAAGGAGATCAAAGATCTCAACATAAAACTGGATTCACTAAAATCAATAGAAGAGAAAGTGGGGAAAAGCCTAGAACTTATTAGCATGGGTAACAATTTCCTTAACAGAACACCAAGAGCTCAAGACCAACAATCAGTAAATGGGACATTATGAAACTGAAAAGCTTCTGTTAAGGCAAGGACACTGTTCTTAGAACAAGACAGCAGCCTACAGATTGAGAAAGGATATTCAGGGACTACACAGCTGACAGAGGGCTAATATCCAAAATATATAAATAACTCAAGAAACTAAACACCAACAAATCAAGCAACCCAATCAAAAACGGGGTATAGAGCTAAACCAAGAATTAACAAAAGAGGAATCTCTAAAGTCCAAGAAGCACTTGAAGAAATGTTCAACATCTTTGGTCATCAGGAAAATGCAACTCAAAATGACTCTGAGATTCCATCTCATAATCCTCAGACTGACTAAGATCAAAAACACAAAATAAAAGTACATGCTGGAGAGGATGTGGAGATAGAGGAACACTCATCCATTGCTGGATGACAAGCAAATTTGTACAACCACTTTGGAGATCAATCCAGTGATATCTTAGAAAATTAAGAACAGTTCTACCTCAAGACCCAGCCATACCCCTCCTGGGCATATATCCAAAAGGTTCTCCAACAAACCACAAGGACATTGCCTCAGCTTCATTCATAACAGTCAGAAACTGGAAACAACAATGATGTCCTTAAACTGAAGAATGGATAAAATATCTGTGGTACATTTACACAATGGAATGCTACATAGCTATTAGAAATTAGGAAATCACACAATTGGCAACCTAATGGATGAATCTAGAAAAGCTCGTCCTTAGTGAGCTGATTCAGTCCCAGAAAGATACACATGGTATGTATTACCTTATAATTGGATATTATCCATGTAGCACAGGAAAACCACTCTACAACCCACAAAGCTAAACAGATAGGAGCCTAGCATAACTATCCTATGAAAAACTCCACCCAGCAGTGTGTCCGGGAACCTGTTGCAGGTTAGTGGAACACCTTACCCTAGATTGAGTGCCATATCAAGCCCAACTACAAGAGAAAACTCTTGGCCCTCACATGACTGATGAACTGAGTAGTAGTATAACAAAGTAAAACAAGATAAATATATGCATCCTCAACTCTTTCAAATTCTTTAGAATGTCCATAACTATTGTTACTTTACCCTTGTTTTTTAATTTTGATTGACACATGCATAATAGTATCCAAAATGACCCTCAAATTTTTCCAATGACAATATTTATCAAGTTCTTGTTGATAATATGGGTCTCTTTTATGTAATGAGGTGAGGGTCACCACAGATATATATCCAAATAATCTGTTTAAATATTTCTGAAAATATTTCCAAAAGCTTATGTGTTTGAGAGTTTTTTTTAATCCTCTGTACCAGTGCCAAGAGGTAGGAAGTTTTGAAACTGATTGTATTTTTTTTTAATCCTCTGTACCAGTGTAGGAAGTTTTGAAACTGATTGTATTATGAAGACTTGACCCTCATGGATATCAATTGTGCTATACTTGGATGAGGTTAGCTATTAAGGGACACTTTTTGAAGGATGTTTATTTTGTCACTGGCTTATTGTTTTTCATTCCATCTGCTTCCAGGAACAATGAGATGAGAAGTTTTGCACCTTCCCAAATGCTAGCTAACATGTTGATCTATTTCATATAGTCCCAGATACAAGTGTCCATGACTAAAACTTCTGAAACCCAGCACTGTACCAAAATAAATATTTCCTCCTTCAAAGTATATTTAGCAAGTATTTTGTCACAGTAACAGAAAGTTGAGTAGTATTAATCTAAGAAAAAGTTAAGAACATGCAATGATATTTTTTTAGGCTTTGCAAGATATTTATTGCATACACAAAGAAAGTGACAATAATTAGGAAAATGGAAATCTGTAATTTAACCATATCCATATCAACATCATCGTATTAGTTTAGATTCCTTGTCACAGCCAGGATACAAGTGACTTTAGTTTCTTTTGTTATAATTGTTGCTGTTTTCTTCTCTAAATTGTATAATTTCAAAAAATACTAAACTTTATTTATTACTCAAAGACACAGTAGCAGAACTACTTCATTTTTATACCTAAATCTTTCAGCAGAATCTAAACTTTATATGGACAAAAGTCATGTCTGTTTGTCTCTCTTGCAATGATTTTTAAAAAATTATTTATTTATTAGTTCAGGTTACATCTCCATCACAGTGTCCTCTTTCCACCCCTCCCAGTCCTGCCCTCCCACCCTCTACCCCCCTATCCCTTCCATCACACTCCTCTGGAGTGGAGTGTCCCTACATAACAGTCCCCCACCCCAGTTCAGAAGTCATATGAGGGCCAAAAGCCTCCTCATACACTGGGGACCTGCAAGGCAGCACCAGTAGGGCAAAGTGTCTCACTGACAGGAAAAAAAAAAGTCTATGTTCATGTTCCCTTTGGTGCATTCATTATAGTATAGTTATCCTGTACTATATGCCTAAAATCTGTCTATAAGTGAATAGATTCCATTTGCATTCTTCTGGGTCTGGGTTAGCTCACTCAAGATGAGCTTCTCTAGTTCCATCCATTTGGCTGCAAATTGCATGATTTCATTGTTTCTGACAGCTGAGTAGTATTCCATTGTGTAGATGTACCACAGTTTTTTTTTTTTTTTATCCATTCTTCAGTCGAGGGATATCTGGGTTGTTTTCAGTTTCTAGCTATTACAAATAAGGCTGCTATGCACATAGATGAGAAAACTTCCTTGTGATTTGGTGAGGATTCATTTGTATGTATACCCAGAAGTGGTATGGCTGGGTCCCAAAGTCATTCGAAGAAAATGGCAGCCTACAGATTGGCAAAAAATCTTCACCAACCCCACATTTGACAGAGGGCTAATATCCAAAATTTACAAAGAACTCAAGAAATTAAATGCCAAGAAACAAAATAATTTAATCAAAAAATTGTGAACAGAGCTAAATAGAGAATTCACAAAGGAGGAACTCCTAATGGCTGAGAGACACTTGAAATGCTCAGCATCCTAAATCATCAGAGAAATGCAACTCAAGATGACTCTGAGATTCCATCTCACACCTGTTAGAATGGCTAAGATCAAAAGCTCATATGACAGCACATGCTGGCGAGGGTGTGGAGAAAGGGGAACCCTCCTCCATTGCTGGTGGGAGTGCAGACTTGTGCAACCACTGTAGAGATCAGTTGGGCGACATCTTAGAAAACATGCAATGATTTTTAAAAAGAGTATTGGTTTATTATTTTTAGAGCTGAGAAGAACTCTTAACTATGTACTCTTGTTTTGGTGGGTTGTGTACTTGTACTGAAACCAAAGTTTGTACAAGCCATGTACATGAGATTGAATCTTGGAGATATTACATATCACAGACTATCACGAGTGACTGTCCTCTGAGACAAGCAAACTCTATTTTGCAGAGTTTAGAGCTGCTGTACAACTCTAAAGATAATCAATAGCAAGTAAAGAAGAATTCTAGGAAAATTAAACCTTATACATAAACCTTGTATAAGTATGCAAGCACTTGTAGGTATTGTAACACCTAACAAAACAGGTATCAAGGAAAACTAATCAACGGAGATAGAGAAGGATATTACATACTCACTACAGAAAAAATCTATTAAGAAGGTATTCTAATTCTAAACATGTATACATCAAAAGAAAGGGCACCCAAGTGTACAGAAGAATAACTGCTACAATTAAAGAAACATATTGACCTTAACACAGTGATGATAAGTGATTTCAGTACCCCAATATTACCCATAGCAAGACATCCAGATAAAATGTAAGCAGAATTGCTTAAGTTAAATAATGTCATAAATCAAATGAACCTTACATTTCTCTATAGAATATTCCACCAAAACACTAAATAATAAACTTCTCATAAGCCAAATAACTTTCTCTAAAATTTACCACATATTTGGACAAAAAGCAATACTTAGCAACCAAAATTAAAATGAAATAACACCTTGCATCCTGATTCTTGCAAGCTCTAGACAAATAACACCCAGAATCCTATACAATTTTTGAAAGCTTTAGACAACTAAGAAGAAATTATACAAAAACCAGAGTACATTGAAGGTAATAATAAAATTCAAAGCTGAAGTCTATTAAGTAGAATAAAAATGAAAAAACATACGAAGAATAAATAAAATGAAGAACTGGTTCTTTGATAAAATCAAGAAGATTGGCAAAAATTTCTCAAATTTAATCAAAAGATAAATAGAAAATATTTAAATCAATAAAATTAGAGATGAAAATGGAGGCATTACAAGACCCTGAAAATTTTCAGAGACTCATTAGGAGATACTTTAAAATTCTGTATTCTACCAAACTGGAAGATCTAAAAGAAATTGAGGAATTTCTTTATAGATCTACCATAGCCAAGTTAAAACAACATGAAATAAAAATTTAAACACCTATTGCAATAAAAGCATTAATTAAGGGTTTCCAAATTGAGAATTCTTGGCAGAGGATTTCTAATGGATGAGAAACACTTAAAGTTATGTTCAATATCCTTAGTCATCAGGGAAATGCAAATCAAAATGACTCTGTGATTCCATTCTACACACAACAGAATGGCTAAGATTAACAACAACAACAACAAAAAAAAACATCCTCAAGTGACAGCATATGCTGCTGAGGATATGTAGCAAGAGGAACACTCCTCCATTGCTGTTAGGAGTCCAAATTGTACACCCACTTTGGAAATCCCTCTGGCTCTTCTGGAAAAATTTGGCAATAGATATACCTCAAGTCCCAGCTATACCATTCTTGGGCATAGATCCAAAAGATGACCACCATACCAAAAGGACACTAGCTCAGCCATGTTCAAAGCAGCTGTTTTCATAATAGCCAGGAACAGGAAATAACCTAGATGTTTCTCAACCAAAGAATGGATAAAGAATATGGTACATTTGCACAATGGAATATTAATCATATATTAAAAACAATGACATCCTGAAGCTTGTCATTATGTTGGAATTATATACAGAAATGAGTTTATGAACATACTCATGTCATATATATGTACAAGAAAATAGGGAAGTTTAAATCTTCTTTAATGCAAAGGACACCATCAGTTGAACAAAACAGCAGCCTACAGATTGGGAAAAGATCTTCAATAACTCTAAATCTGACAGAGGACTAATATCCAAATTATATGAAGAACTCAATAAATTAAACAATAACAAACCAAATAATATAATTTAAATATGGGGTACACAGCCAAACTGAGAATTCTCAACAGAGGAATCTCAAATGACTGAGAAGTACTTAAAGACATAATGTTTTTAGTCATTAGGGAAATGAAAATCAAAACACCTCTGTGAATCCATCTTGCACCTTTCAGAATTGCTGAAATCAAAATATCAAGGGACAGCACATGGTGGCAAGGATGTGAAGCAAAAGAAACACTCCTCCATTGGTGGTGGGAGTGCAAACTTGCACACCCACTGTGGAAAAGAAGAAATAACAACAGTTCTCAAATTATTCAGCCAAATAGAAATTTCTTGATACAAATGCAGTATAACTCTATTAAAATAAGCATACAAAGAAAGTTATAAACCAATGTTGTTTATGAATATAGATGCAAAAATATATCAATGAAATACCATGACAACATCTGGTTCTACTGCTACCTAAAGGACACTATATTTTACTGAAGAGATACATATTAATCTATGTTCATTGCTGTTCTATTCATAATAGCCAGAAATTGGAAACAGCCAAGATGTCCATCAAGAGATTAATGGATAATGAAAATGTGGCACATTTTACAGTGAAATTTATTCAGCTGTTAATTTGTGAAGTTTGCATGTATGTTAATGGAGGTAGAAACAATCATTGATCATCGGGTAAACCAAACCCCCAAATGCAAATATTTATTTCTTTTATACATGGATGTCAGCTTTTTGACTTTAGCTGGGTCTTTTTCATTCTGAATACTCAGAGATTTTTAGATATCTAGTAAGGGACCAGGCTGAAGAGGGAGGATTTTCCAAGTACAGGTAATTTGGTGTAATAATTTAAAGAATTAGAGGGGAAATCGGATAGGATGAGTTAATGGGAAGGGGCATGAAATGCAGTGATATGTTATGTATTTTAAATGTTAATTAATTTCTCCCAGAGGCCTGCTTGCTGTCTTTTACTTTGCTTGCTAACCATTGTCTCTGATTGGCTTAAATAAAATGCTGAGGCCTAAGATTTAGCAGAGAAAGAGGTAGATGGGGAAAAAGTTGGCAGGCTCTGCAGGAGCAGAAAGGATCATGGGGAGAAGAAATCAGGTGGGAAGAAGAAGAAGACATGCCATGAGCTAGAGAGAAGAACATTATTCTACATTGCCTGGAATATCAACACAGTATGGAGAATAACAGCCCAGGGGACATATGTATATTGTATGAGGTTTCATTTGGATATAGAATTATAAACTATCTTAGATAGGCTAACATTACACAGTCTAGGCTAAGGCTTGGTAAAATCCACCCAGTATCTGTGTGATTATTTATAATGATTGGTTAAGGGTTAACACTGCCAACCCATTAAATATATTATAAATACTGGTTTATACTTTAAATATTTATTTCTATGGGCCTGAGAAGAAAAGGTATGGAAAGGAATAATAATAAGAAGGGTAAGTTAACACTAATGGCATTTTTTAAAGCCATATATAAACTTATAACTGAGGAGGCTTCCTAAAATATATAAAAATGGAAGTTTTAAATAGAAACTCTATGCAATAAAGTAGACAATGATAGACACTCATGCCACCAAGTAAAACCCCAGTGTCAGGAACCTTGTTTACTTATTGGTTAAAGGGGTCCTATAGTCTCCCCCCCCCACACACACACACACAACAGGCTATGGCCAAGTCTATCATGCTGATGTTAAGGCCCTATTGCTAAAGACACTACTTATTTATGTCATTGGATGATGACATAATATGGATAATCAAGCTGGTTCCAAACAAGAAGCTTCACCCTTCCTGACTAGTATTCTTGGTCATAGGAGGTACTTTGTATGATAACAGAGGAGAAAACAAATAATTAATTTTACAGTTCTGTGAAACCTATGCCTTAAAACAGAGACATTTCTGTAAGACATAGTGGGAAAATCATAGCACAACTGTTATTGGTATAAAGCAACTACTTTCAGATTAGATTTAAGACCTATTCCATGAGATAGAACCCATCCGGACACTGTACTGTTAATATGGTCAAGAATCTGAATCTGGATTTATCATGAGTCTTGGAGAGAACCAATTGTTCTTATTCAGTTAAAGAAATATAGAAATAAAATGATTCCTAATGAAATATTTATATACCCATAGAGCACAGCACCATTCACCTCTCACAAGATAATTGTTGGCTTTCAGAAGATAGGAATTAACACAAAGACTCACCACAGAGTAATGTCCAGAGTTTGAAGGAATTGGTAGAACTCAGCCCTAAATGGGAAAATTTTAATCAAGCCTTTCTCCTCCAGACTCAGGGATCACTGAGGTAGAAGAGTTAGAAAGGTTATAAAAAGCCACATGTTGTAGATGATCATATGGAATAAGTATCATCCAGACACAACAATGTTGATGCACATATGAATTCCAAGTCTGTAATACACACAGAAGACCTGCATAGGCTTGAACAGGACAAAATACCAAAAGTGAGAAAGGGACAAAAATCCAACTTCTAATCAAGAATTTTGTTTGTGAGTGATACCTGTTGGGAAATGGAACTTCAGTTTTTTTCCAATAGAGAGTGGGCTGGATATATGAAACAAACTTTAGGCCAGACACCATGAGTAGTTGACAAAATGTACTCCTTATTCTTTCTGTGTGCAACTTCTACTGTTATTTTTTGCTTATTGGTTTTCTTTTCTTTGCTTTTTTCAAGTATGCTTCCCTGGTTGGTGAATTTATTTGTTGCTGATGGCCTTGCTAATTTAATTTTGTTTTGTAGAGAGGGAGAGAGAGAGAGAGAGAGAGAGAGAGAGAGAGAGAGGCAGGCAGAGGACAGAAAAGTGAGCACTATTTCATCGAAATAAAAATGTTAGTAAATAAAAATTATTGCTCTTCGCATTTCTTACATTTATGCTTTCCCTGTTGTCAATATTACTTTATCAGCATAATATAAACCTAAAAGTTAGACTAACAAGTATATTTTACCTGTGATAGTTAAAGTCAGGTTGGAGATCTATTTTACACTTTTTATATAGTGACATGAAACATGTTAAGTATTTTTCTAACTTCAGCTATCTACTTACCAATTATTTACAAGATATAAATTGCATCTCTAATGTACAGCAATGTTAGAATTTGGTAATTTTTGTAATGCCTTTAGGGCAATGACAGTTAACATCAGGAAAGAAAAAAAAACGAAAAAAGGAATGGTATTGTGTCTTAAAAAGCAAACAAACTCCAGAATTTAAACTTTTAATCTAATTTTTATTCTGTCCTTATTTTCTTATATTATACTTTAAATAATGTATAATAATAAGCCACTTTTAAATTTAAAACTTATTAGTATCAGAGTTGGGATTGTTTTAGCATGAATATATGTGAACTTCTCCCTTCTATGGTTCACCAGCAACAAGATGCTGACTATATCTTGTTGAAAACAGAGTTTTCAGAGGAGTGAAACTTAGTCTCCTGGGTCTCAAGAAACTTCTCATTTTCTCTTCACAGCCTTTAACTTGCCTTGTTATTTCAGTGAGATGGTAGCCATCATTAATAAAATAATTTCTAGCTGTTTTTAACTAAATATATTTCCATTGAAATAAGAATAAAATTTAATTTGAGCTTTGTTTTCTAAAATATACTAGCTCACAAGAAAAACACATATGCATGTTTGTTAATGCCTTCAATGTCTTAACTGTATTTTAAAGTTATTCATTCTTTGGTTAGGTATTATAGATGAATACTCGGTTTTTAAAATTAGCATACAAAATAATGAATTTCACTATAGCATAACCTTATATACATTGTTCTTATAATCACCCAAACAGTTTTTATATCCTTGTGTACACAATACACATGTACATGTATATGTAAAAAATGAAGATTAAATAGGACAACACAATATTACTTGACAGTGTGTTGCCACATTAATTAAAATAACTAATTCATCTGCTTTCAGAAATAGCAGTTACTTGAGAAAATTCTTTGTGACTAAACATACCAATACTAGTCTGTATCTCTCATCTATTTAATATCCCTTCTACTTCTCATGTTGTAAAAGAGCTACAATTCTGTAGAAAGCCTCATAGACAGAATAGGAAGTGCTTTATTGTTTAATTGTCATGTTTTTCTTCATATTATATTTTAATGCTTGGTATATGTATACATTCATATTTGATTTAGATATCTATATTCAATAGTAAATATAAATAAGATATAAAACTACAGTTACATATCATGTATTAAATGTTTATACATTTATGTCCCCAAACAATTCTACTGCAAACCATATCAAGAAAATAATAATGTTGCTAGAATTTTACTGATGAGAAAACTTAGGTTCATAGATGTGTGTATTCACACATCTTTATTATAACTTCAGTATTTGTCAAAATTGGTGGTCAAGTAATAAAATCTGGCATATGGGTTGATAATGTGACTATCTGGTATCATACAAATGTACAATATCCTTAGCAAAGGTAGTAATTATAAATAATATGTTACTTAATTTAAAATGTTGGTATTCTTCTCTACATGAATGTTAATTAATGTGTACTTTTAAAACTATTATATAAAATATTCATCTTGAATCTTGAGATTAATATTCCATTAAAATTTGTCCCCAAAGCAAAAACCACTTTGTCACCTTACCAGTCTCCCTCTCCATCTGGCTGTGTAGCACATTCACTTCATTAACACTACAGGAATAGAAAAATAATATTCAATTTTCCAGCACATCATTCAATGGTTTATTGAGCACAAAAAATGCATGTAGCTATTGAGGCCTCACTGATTTCATCTAGAAAACAATAATTATCCACAGTGCAAAATGGTATTACAGATCTTCTGTCAGTGACATATGACATGTTTTATGAATGAAATTAAAATATTATTAGCCTAAATAGACTTACTAATAAACTGAAAAGAAAATAAACAAAGCTGAAATCTAAGGTACTTTATGCCTTAACTTTAAATATTATCTAAGTATATATAAAATTGTTATATTTATCAGTAAAATAACATTCATCCTTAAAATACCCTGTTTAATGTATTTTGGAAGTATATTCATGATTTCTTTATTGATAAAGTAAATCATCTAAGAGTAATTGACTTATGAATTAAATCACCAAGGTTCTTTAGTATAATATGTATTTCTGTCCCCACAAATGTCTACGTATAAGACATATGAACTGAAATAATTCTACCATGCTAATTCAAAACCAGTGATAATGTAAAAAAGATATATTCTTTTGTATCTCTCTTTCTCTTTTCTTTTTTTAACTAATTTTATCCAGTTGCTGCTGTATCACCATTATCCAACAAAAATACTGTTCCATGTTGAAAACTTGATACTGTTCACTGTTCATCTTATTGTAAGAACAATGTTAAGCTTCAGATGAAGCAAATGCACAAACAAAAGCAATACCACAAATGCATTATCCTTTCTATAATAAAATATTCTTCAAAGTGAGAGTTTGAAGGTCAAGCCTGAGTCAAATTGATTCTTTCTCAAATTGACAATGCCATATAGTTACATAAACTGTTCTCATTGTGAGAAACTGGGTTTATGGAAACTACAATCTTTGTATAATCATTAAGTCAAACTACTTGCAATTTTGTTTAAAATCTCTTATTTAAATATTAGAGTAAGTTATTGGTTATAGTTGTCGTGTCCCCCTCGACCAGCAAGGATAATGCAACTCGCAAAAGCTCTTCTCAAGCAGTTTATTCAGGTCCCTTGAAAACAGTCTTCCGAATGCCCGGGGCAGACCCAACCCACAGGCTAAATACTATATGAACAGCCAATCAAGTAAAGCCACGTGGTGCTATCTTAGAGGCCCACGTGTGCGGAAGCAAGCCAGATCAGCGGTCTTAGCCAAATATGGACTTGTTTACCACCGAGAGCGCTCACCGTTGGGCTGGTGGAAGGCAGAAACCAGCGACATCTTTAAGGCGCTGCACGTTGCAGCTCTCTACAATAGTCACTGATTAAAAGATTTTCTGGATATCCATTTCCTGGAAATAGATAAAATCTGGTCATTTGGTATTTAATTATAAATTTTTATTATAGAATCAGGGTGTTACTATGGAAGGAATCTCTAAAATTCTTTAGCAGTGTTTTGTTTCATGATTTTAAAAAAGAAATGTTAAAATCATCTTTTGTAGTTAAGTAAATAACTTTCTCATTGTATAGCAATCATAGACTCTAGCACCAAGGTTTTTTAGCATAATATACATTTTTGTCCCTACACATTTATACAGATATGACATATAAACTGAAACAATTCTATCATGCTATTCAAAATGAGTGATCATCTAAAGAACTAAAATATTTACAAAGGCATTAAAGGATAATATCTTATAGATATATTTTTATAATCATATGTTCTGGACTACTGTTCTAATTCTACAAATCTTAATCATTTATGTGTAAATTTCTTCTTACATAGTGTTGAAACTAGATCCATCTAAATTTTAGAACATATCCATCACAACAAAACACATCCTAGAAGAAAGACTAATTTCAGTATGAAAAGTACTATGAAACTGACCCACTGTGAAACAATCAAGAGATTGTTATAAAATTCAAAGACAAATCAACAACTTACAACTCAAAAAAGTGTCAAGATATATGCAATGGTAGTCTGTATTTATTAAAGAAAATAGTGAACAACAGCAGGAATTCATGCAGCAACTACTTGCTGTATCCTATATGTGCATGTATCAAGGTTAATTCCAGGTAGATTTGGTCACGAGGATGAGGATGTTTACACATGACTGTCTAAGTCATGGGAAAATACAACCTTGCTTCGAAAGTCAGGCATCAAATGTTTCTTATATTTTTAGTTCCCTGTTGTAATGGTTAAATTCCAGAATAGTGCAAATGAAAAATGTACAAATATCCTTCTCCATAATAGTCCCCAGTAGGCCAGGATTTCTGTGCTAGACATGATGTTTCAACAGTAATATAGCACCAATTTTCTTCATAAGGAATTTGTGGGAGAATGTACACTCATAAGATTAAATATTTCTTCCCTGTTGATCCCTCAAGTCAGAAAAGAGCAATGCCATTCTAAGGAAATGTACACCTTCCTTCTCCTCACTTTAGTAATATTGTCTAAAACATTTTGTATTAAATGCAACTTATAAAAATGAAAAGCTCATGGAATGTCATGAAAATATCCATTTCACTTGAAGTAGGGTGTTAGAAAGTTGAAAGCTTATGATAAAATCAAAAACAGGACATTTTATGCAAAAAATATAGGAGTAAATTCATAGCTCCACAAAAATCATAAGCTAAGCTCTAACCTAGTCAGTTCACAAAGAGAAAAAGCAAGAGAGCAGAGAGCTTTTTTTCTTCAGTGGATAGAAAATATTCAAAGGTCAATTTAAAAATTATCTTTGCCGAGAAGCACAATTTTAATTGGGTCAGACTGTAGAGTAAATCATGTCCCTATGCATTGTGTTTAACTAAGCAAATCACTTGTCAGTTAGTGGATTATATTAGCTATGTATGAATTTAACACAATAACATGTTTCAGCAGAGAAATCAGAGAGAACTAAGGTCAATGTGTATTGCATAAAAGACAATAAATATTGTTCAACTGAATATGAACAAGTCCATTCTCTGATGAGTACCAAATGCTTTACAGTGTAGAGGAAGTTTTATACTGTAATGTAACCAATCCCAATTACTGAGCAAATAATTTACTATCTTTCAAAAAGCTCCTACATTAGTGTAATCAGTAGTATCAGAAATGTTGCAATATGTAGTCAAGTATATCCATATTTAAGATAATATAGTGAATCACATTGAGGAATACATAAATTGGAAATAATACCAAACAACAAAAACTGACAGAGATGACCTAGGATTTAGCATTGATCTGGTCTCAGCACCTAGAAATATTTCACAGTGATGTTGTAATAAAAAGAAATAAAAATTATAATAAATGGAAGAATCTCATCTCAAATAAATGTTAAAAAATAAACAAATTATGTTTCCTGGAAGAGCAAGATAGGAGCTAGCATCAGGGACATCAGGCATTGAAGGAATGAAAGGGACAAAGTTTACATTTCTCTTTATATAGGGTACAAAGAACATTAATGTGACAAGGAAGTTGGAAGGCAGGGGTGAAGGCTCTGTGTAGGAACAAGCTTGATTTCTTCATTTTTAAGTTGTGTGTCTTGAGTGTGTTTGTGTCTTGTGTGACCATGTTAAGATGTAGGATTTTTTTTCAGCAATGCAGCCTTGTTATTTAGTAACCTACTGTCTTGGCAACAGTCTGAGTTGTTTGGGTATTCCAGTGGTGCCCTTTTAGCCAATAACTCAATAAAATGTGAGCCAATCCTGATTCTTGAATCTTTATATGTTGATATGAGAAGGCCATCTGGGACACTGTCTCCACCAATATTTGGTGTTTCATTTTTATTACCCTCATATATATAAAATTACAGATCAGTGCATTGTTTAGCTCTCAGCAGAGAAACTTCCTCCTGCAGCACATGGGAACAAACATAGTGATCCACACCCAGGTCATTAGGTTGAGAATGAGAGATCCTGGAGCAGTCAGCTCTCAATGAGATATCTTCAACAAATCTCTCTCCTTAGAGCTCCGGGAATCCCAAGGAAGAGGAGGTAGAGTACAGGAGACAGAGGATATGGAGAACACATACATACAAACACACACACACACACACATAGAAAAGAGAAAGAAAAAAAATACCCTCTAAATCAACATGATCAAAGCTTATAGAAACTCAGAGACTTAAGCAAAATTCACAGGGCCTGTACAGGTCTGTACCAGGTCCACTTCACTTATATGATGGCTTCTGGATTAGTGTTCTTATGGTATTCCTGAGTATTTGATTGGGTCTCTGATTCTTGTGCCTTCTCTTGAGCTCTTTTCTGATGGTTAATCTTGTCCAATTACAATGTTATATTTTTGTTTTATTTTATTTTGTGATATTTTTAAAAACTGAAAGAATTAATTAATTAATGAAAATCTAGGCACAAGAGTAGGTTAATAGATTAATAGTAGATTAAAGGTTAACAACTCTTATTTATATCTGGTGAGAGGGGGAAAGTCAGTTTTCTCCAATGCAGTAACACTAGCAACAATGCAGTAACACTATCCCAGGACTGGTCTCAGGATCACTAAAGTTGATCAACAAATAATTGACTCCACAGTTGTTTGTGTGTTTTATTTGTTTACAGTTTGCCATGTTTTTGTTTTTTGTTGTTTGCTTGTTTGATAGGATTGGAAGGCATAAGAAAGGGTGATGGGCCAGAGTAAATGGAGTGGATTATAAACAAGTATGAAATTGCCAAAGTAAATATGATGGAGCCATCATATCAGATCCAGAGATTAAGCTTGGTTGTTATTTTTCCTGAGTTACTCTAACTCAGAAGACCAGAATTAAATTACTACAAACCATGTCAGCTGACATACACCAACCTGTAGCTTCTGGTCCATGGCATCTGACATCTTTTTCCAACCTATTTTGGCACTACTGTACACATATGAGCACATATTCTATCTCACACAAAAACATAGACATGAATAAAAGTAAATTTAAAAAATTAAAAGCAAGTTAGCATGGAAACTTAGTTAGGTAAAGAACTTTAAACTTATTGAGATATATAGACAACAGAATATTAATATCACTTGCCAAATATGTATGGACTGGACATTAGGAATATATTTTGACCCAATAATTTTCATAATTTTCATCTAACTGTTCTTATTGTTTTGTATTGTATTTACTCTCATAAGAAAAAGAACCTGATATTGTACTAAAAGGGGGAGCAGTTGGGGGGGAAAGATACACCTTAAATTAAAAAACAGCAACAACAAAGCAGATAGGAGGGTGAGGAGGAAAAGGGTAGGAGGGGGGACTGGGAGGGGAAGGATGATGGGGACATTGAGATGTAACTTGAAGAAATAAATATATGTTTAAAAAAGGAAATTTACATTTTTAGACACAAATATTGATTTGATTTTGCACACATAAGAATCATTCATTTAAATATAGATCAATAACTACTTTACAATCTCATTAACAGAAAATTAAAATAATGAACAAAAGCAATGATCAAAGTTTAAAGGAAAACTAGAGAATAATGACAAGCAGACATATCCAGTTCAGTTGGTCCATTATAACAGTAATGTACAAATCGAAGAAAGAAGAGGAAGAAAAATAGAACACTGACAAAACAGGTAGATGATAAAAATCACTCTTTAGTTCAGTCCACTAATATCTATATCTTAGGGTTTATATATGTTTAATTGAATATAATCTTTGCTATATCAATCTAACAGACAATCTTAATCATAGTTGTATAATAGTATGAAAATATGATGTAAACTCTTCTAACATGTTCTTCAAAGATATAAGTTATAAGTTTTTGAGCAAGATAATTTATTGTGGAAGTATATATAGCCTTTGTAATTAAGTTATTAGATTATTTTTTTCCTGCTCCACATTAGTAGAACAGTCACACCTACTCTTCTTGTTTTTAATCAATTTTATTTGAGCTATCTGCCTCTGTTTCTCTATCTCCCCCTTCTTCTTCTCTCTGTCTTTCTCTCTGTGATTTCTGTGGGAAGTAGGACAACTTGAAGGAAATGGTTTTTCTCTTTTCTATCCTATGTATCTCAGAATTCAAACTCACAACCCCAGGCTTTGTGGCAGTCACCATTACCTACTCACTGGTTCCATATCAAAAACAGTAAGTATGAATATGTATCCATTGTCATAAATTGTCCACTACTTAGAAAAAAGTATTCCTTATTACAAATCACACTTCTAGACTGTCATTAGAGGAAATTCAGATTGTTTAATGTAGTGTATGTGAGTCTTCTTAATCAGATAGGATTTTCCAATCAGAAGTTTGACCCTTCAACAATATAAATTTCTTTGTCGCAGGTTTGCTTTTCAGGAAACTGAAGAAATTGATAGCTTTTTGTTTTGTTCATGACAGTATTAATCTAATCTGTTACGAGTCAATAGTAGAAAGTCAATACGAGGACTCCACCAACAGGACTGGTATTCACATAACTTCCTTAGACTTTTAAAGACACTCAATAACTAGTAAAGTTATATATTTGTTTTTCTGTAGCTTCTGGGGCCTTGTCAGGCATCAAGCTAGAAGTGTACTCTTATCTGACAGAAGGTCCAGCTACATCAGTTTCCAGGCAGAAAAGGATGAAGCACAGGATGGGATCCATGTTCCCCGTTATTCCAGAGATGTGGGAGAAGAGATTATGTCCATCACCAAGTGTTACAACTCTAATAATAAGCATGCAGGAGAGTGAATGTTCACAGATTTTTTAATTAAGTTGCTGGTACCAGGCGGGGCAGTTTTAAGGAGCTTGGAGCTCCTAGACTGAGCCAAATGGCTAAAGGAGTCATACTTGGCTCTGGAGAATCTGTTGGCTGCTTCTGTAACAGCCAATATCCAGCATTGCTTCAGATGAGCACTATAGTGAGCATCACAAGAATGGGAGAAATATGGAATCTTGACACCTTGGCAAGCTTTAGTAGACTAGTGACTACCAGGGTGATTGGCTAGTGACTCCCTGTGGGAGACACACTAAACTTTCAGCACTAAGTTCTTCAGGGAGGGAAAGGCCCATCCTTTCCAAGCCCAAAATAAACAGCAAGTATCAGAAGATAATGATGGAGGAAAGGAATGAGGGAGAGAGATTACTTCTCTCTCGTGAACAGGGACATTATAAGCCCTGGGCAGTGGGAGCAGTTTTGGAGGTGACTGTGTTTAATTTTCTGGGACTAGGAGTGGCAGGGATACTTCATTTATATGTAGGATCATGATCCTATCAGAAGGAGGGGAATGCAGTGCCTAGTTATCTTACGTGCAGTAAGGGTTGGGGAAGAATTCCAGGTATGAATAGCAGAATGGACAAAGGCCCTTGACTGAAAGCTTAAAATACTGAGATATCTCACTAGCATGGGGAAGGTATTTCCAGGAATCTCAGGTGTTCATTGAAATCTAGATAAAGGGTTGGGACAGTAATCTCCTTGAGAACTGTGTGACATTCTATTTTTTAATTATTATTTTAAACATTTATTTATTTCTTCAAGTTACATCTCAATCACAGCCCCCACCCTACTCCCCTCCTGCCCTCTGCTCCCTCTCTCTCCTATCCTCTTTATTTATTTATTTATTTATTGCTTCAGGCTACATCTCCATCATAGTGTCCTCTTTCCCCCCTTCCCAGTCCTGCCCTCACACCCTCTACACCCTAATCCTTCCATCCCACTCCTCTGGAGTGGAGTGTCCCTACATAATATTCCCCTCCCCAGTTCAGAGGTCATATGAGGGCCAAGAGCCTCCTCATACACTGGAGGCCTACAAGAGAGTACCACCAGGGAAAATTATCTCAATGACAGTGAGAGAAAACAAACAAACAAAAAAGTCTATGCCATGTTCCCTTTGGTGCATTGGTTGTAGTATAGATATCCTGTACTAAATAGCAAAAAAATCCTACTATAAGTGAATAGATGCCATATGCATCCTTCTGAGTCTGGGTTAGCTCATTCAGGATGAGCTTTTCTAGTTCCATTCATTTGGCTGCAAATTGCATAATTTCATTGTTCCTGATAGCTGAATAGTATTCCGTTGTATAGATGTACCACAGTTTTTTAACCCATTCTTCGGATGAGGGACATCTGGGTTGTTTCCAGTTTCTAGCTATTACAAATAAGGCTGCTATGAACATAGATGAGGAAACTTCCTTATGATTCCATGAGGAGACATTTGGGTGTATACCCAGAAGTGGTATGGCTGGGTCCTGAGGCAAAGCTATTCCAAGTTTTCTAAGATATCACTGTACTGACCTCCATAGTGGTTGCACAAGCCTGCACTCCCACCAGCGATGGAGGAGGGTTCCCCTTAGTCCACACCCTCTCTAGCATGTTCTGTTATTTGAGCTTTTGATCTTAGCCATTCTGGCAGGTGTGAGATGGAATCTCAGGGTCGTCTTGAGTTGCATTTCTCTGATGATTAAGGATGTTGATCATTTCTTCAAGTGTCTCTCAGCCATTATCAATTCCTCCTTTGTGAATTCTCTATTTAGCTCCATCCCTCATTTTTTGATTGGATTATTTGGTTTCTTGGCATTTAATTTCTTGAGTTTTTGTAGATTTTGGATATTAGCCCTCTGTCAGATGTGGAGTTGGTGAAGATTTTCTCCCAGTCTGTAGGCTGCCGTTTTGTTCGAATGACAGTGTCCTTTGCCTTACAGAAGCTTTTCAGTTTCATGAGGTCCCATTTATTGATTGTTGATCTCAAGTCCTGAGCTGTTGGTGTTCTGTTCAGGAAGTTGCCACCTGTGTCAATGAGTTTGAGGGTGTCTCCCACTTTTTCTTCTAGTAGATTTAGTGTGACCGGCCTCAGATTATGGTCTTTGATCCACTTGGACTTAAGTTTTGTAAAAGGTGATAAGTATGGGTCTAATTTCATTCTTTTACAAGTGGACATCCAGTTGGACCAGCACCATTTGTTGAAGGTGCTGTCCTTCTTCCATTGTGCCGTTTTGGCTTCTTTGTCAAAAATTAGGTGGCCATAAGTGTGTGGGTCTATTTCTGGATCTTCAATTCGATTCCATCGATCTACTGGTCTATTTCTATGCCAATACCATGCTGTTTTTACTACTATTGCTCTGTAGTACAGCTTAAAATCTGTGATAGTGATAACTCCAGATTTTTTTTTTTTTTTATTGTATAGGATTGCTTTAGCTATTCTGGGTTTTTTATTATTCTGTATGAAATTGACAATAGCTCTTTCCTGGTATATAAAGAATTGCGTTGGTATTTTGATAGGAATTGCATTGAATCTATATGTTGCTTTTGGTAGGATGTCCATTTTTATTATGTTGATCTGACCTATCCATGAGCATGGGAGATCTTTCCATCTTCTATAGGCCTCTTCAATTTCTTTGTTCAAGGGCTTGAAGTTCTTGTTATGCAGATCCTTTACTTGCTTGGTTAGAGTTACCCCCAGGTATTTTATATGGAGTCTCAGAGTCGTCTTGAGTTGCATTTCTCTGATGATTAAGGATGCTGAGCCTTTCTTCAAGTGTCTCTCAGCCATTAGCAATTCTTCCTTTGTGAATTCTCTGTTTATCTCTGGTCCCCATTTTTTAATTAAATTATTTAGTTTCTTGGCATTTAATTTATTTAGTTCTTTGTACATTTTGGATATTAGCCCTCTGTCTGAAGTGGGGTTGGTGAAGATTTTTTTCCCTGTGTGACATTCTTTTATATATATATATATATATATATATATATATATATAATTTATTTTTTATTTCTTCAAGTTACATCTCAATCACAATCACCTCCCTACTCCCCCCTCCAGTCCCATCCTTCCACCCTCTTCCCCTCAACCCCCATCCTCTACCCATTTCTTTTTAATTTAATGTAAATCTTTTTCCTCCCAACAGCTCCCCCTTTCTGTCCAACAAATGGTTCTTTCTCTTATAACAATAAATACAATATAAAACAACAGAAATAAATAGGCCACAATTATGAGAGTTACATGGCTTAGCATACATTTGCAATGTCCAGTCCATATGTATTTGGCACCTGACTTTAACATTCTACTATCTAACCATCTGCATGAGTTTAAACTTCTATATCTAACTCAACTTTCCTACTAACTTGCATCACAATTTTAAAAACATCTTCTTAGATCAAGAACACCCTCTTGATTCCTAAACAACTCAAAATTTAACTATAAGACTCTAGCTATCTATTCTTCAACCACCTCAGAGACCTGAGAGGGATAAATACATCTGATTATATAGGAAGTGCTGGGCCCACAGCTTCCAAAACTAAGAAATGACATACCAGTGGCTGCCTGAACAGTTCCCATTTTCTCTCCATATATTACAGCATCAATCTTCAGCCGTTTGGACTCTTTTTCTTTTCTGTATCCTTCTTTCTCTCCTATGTAGTAGTGAACAGACTTGAGAAAAAATGGGACATATAGTATAGGAAAGAGCAAGAAAAAAGGACAGATTATCGAATATGCCCTTATACCTTTGTATATTGATACAAAATTAATATTATATTTGGCTAAATTGGTATTGACCCTTGTATATTGATGCAAAATTAAGATTGTATTGGGCTACATAGGTATTGATCTTTGTATATTGATTCAAAATTAAAATTACATTTGGCCACAATGGTATTGACCCTTGTATATTGATGCAAAATTAAGATTGTATTGGGCTACATAGGTATTGATCTTTGTATATTGATACAAAATTAATGGTAACGCTTCTCTAATCTATTGTACCTAGTAATGCTTAAAAATGAAATGTTAAGTTTGGTCTTTTGATACCAACTGTCATAAACTGTTTAGGATAATTAAGAAATGCAGACTAATAGTCATGCAAGTGTGTCATTTTGTTACTTACTAAGACAGTCGACAGCCTAGGGTAGGCAAGTCCTTCATAATTCCTGCTTTACAATCCCTGTGTGACATTCTTAAGCTAAATGGAGTGGTTTGGCAGTCCAGGAATTCCCAGGTAGGGAAGGGGACACCATGATGCCAAAGGGAATCTGTAAATTTGCATTGTACTCATTGGCTTTCATTAATGCCATTCTTCCACCATAGCAGAAGAATTTCCTGACATATATTTGTTAATAATTTTCCAATTCTAGACTTGGGATTAACTAAAATTTATGCCCAGCAACTTCCCTGGAGAGAAGACAGTGGGTTTTGTTAAGTTGATTTTACATTTCATGTCAAAAATAAACAATTCAGTTATCAAAATTTCAGATATTTGTCTTCTGCCACAGTTATTAGAGAATTTGATACACTGATTTTTTCATATAAGGGACAGTACACCTCATATAAATCAAAAAAAATCTTTGAGGCAATCAGTAGCAGAGTTTTTTACACACACACACACAAATATCTGGAAATTGCTTAAAAATCAATAAAAGAAGTAATATCTGATTACATAAAAATTAATAACAGAAGTAAAATATATGTAAGGACTTGGCATCTGATATAGAATTTTCTCAAAGTATTAAGTTCAAATAGTCATTATATTTTGAAAATGTTAATCCATATATACTGTCTGGGATCTCACTCTCAATATCACAAGAATATCTTTTAGTCTTAGTTAGAATGTATATAATAAATAAATCAAAAGAAAATTATGAGCAAGAAGAGAAAGAGACTTCTCTTATGTTGTTTTCTGGGAATGGAAATTGTTATAGACATTATGAACATCCATATGAAGGTTCCTTAATAAAAGGAAAACCTGCATGGAATCAAAAATGGCAAACTCCAAGAACTGAGAAGGAGAAGTGGACACAAAGTCCCACCCTTAACCGAGGAACTATTTGCAATTGCTATAAGATCTTCTGGGGAAGGGGAAAATTAGTGTCCTCCAATGGAGTGTCCTAAGTGTGGCAACCACATTCCAGGGTAGGTCCTATGCCCAGCAATAGTTGACTAGCATAAAAGGGACTTGATTTTGTTTGTGTGTGTGTGTGTGTGTGTGTGTGTGTGTGTTGTTTTATTGAGGTTTGTACAATGAATTTTTTGGTTTGCTTTTTTGTTTTGATTTTCGAGATTACTTTTTTTAAACATTTATATTTATTAGTACTTAATAAACACCTGTAAAACACCTATATCCTGTAACTTAATGCCTATAACTAAGAACACCTAACCAACCTTATTTTAACTTTCTTAAAAGGACATTAATATTCTTAGTGTAGGTCCATGCAGGATAACTTGATTTTTGGTAGTCTGGGTATGGCAGTCACTGTAGACAGTCCTTTCAAAGACTAGCATTCGTTGGGCCTAACTTTGCAAGTTTGTATGCCCAGTTTATTTCAATTGCTAAATTGTGGCTGGTTTATGGGACCAGTCTATTTTAACCGCTAAGCTTAAAGTTAGCTTTCTCCATCAGCTGAGACTCATTTCTATAGGCTCCTCAGTCCACATATGCTTCACGACCTCGTTCCTCATGTCGAATTCTGCCTGCCTTTTCTGCCAGCCATATTAGGCTGACTTGCGCCAAAAAGGTTTCTCACTGGCTGACTTCAGCAAAAAGTCTCTCTTTTGGACACCGTCTCTCAGTTTATGACACTTGTGGTCTCAATGCTGAAGGAAAGCATGCCTTCATGTACCCTTCTCCAGCGTGCGCTGATTTCTCAGTCCATGAGGGCAAGAAGAAGAGGAGGAAGAGAGCGCCACTTGGAGCTCTCTGGTTTATTAGCATCATCTTGTGATCTTTGGTGGTCTTGAGGGCCCACAACATCTCTAGAGATGTCCAGAGGTCCCGTGGCTTTTTGTGGCAACTGATATCATCTGCGGCTTGTACATATTCTTAGCCATACTTCTTCAACAAGGCATTTCATGTTTCTCACAGAACTATACCCTCAACTGGGCTCTGCCCATCTTGGTCCCAAGGAATGCCAAGCTCCTTCTTTATGTGCTGCCAGATGCCAAGGTGATTTGCATCTTTTTTTTAAATACTTTATTTTTTTTCTTCAAGTTACATCTCAGTCACAAACCCTTCCCTATTCCCCCTTCCTTTCCCACCCTTCCACCCTCTTCCCCCCAACAGCTTCCCCTTTCAGTCCAACAAATGGTTCCTTCTCTTATAACAGTAAATACTATACAAAACAACAGAAATAAATATGCCACATTTATGAGAGTTAAATGGGCCAGTATACATTACCAATGTCCAGTTCATACATATTTGGCACCTGACTTTAACATTCTACCATCTAACCATCTCCATGAGTCTAAAGTTCTATAACTGACTCAGCTTTCATACTAACTTGCATCACTATTATAAACATCTTCTTATATCTAGAACGCACTCTTGATTCCTAAAAAACTCAAAATTTAACTATGAGACTCTAGCTGTCTATTCTTCAACCACCTCAGAGACCTGAGAGGGATAAATATATCTGATTATATAGGAAGTGCAGGGCCTGCAGCTTCCAAAACTAAAAAAATGACATACCAGTGACTGCCTGGACAGTTCCCATTTTCTCTCCATACATTCCAGCATCAGTCTTCAGCCTTTTGGTCCTGTTTCTCTGACAGACATTTGTTGTAGAGCAGGGATTATGAAGGACTTACCTACCCTGTCTTGGCAGAGCTAGGCTGTCGACTTCCCTGCTACCAAGTTTTGTCCTTTTTGGACAGCAGTCTGTCTGCAGTTGAAGCAAGGAGTTTTTTCATGCCAAGAGATAGGCTTGCCACTAATTCAATCATCTCACACTGGAGATTCTTCAATGCTTATCTTCTACTTGGAGTAGAATAGGGGGTGCTTTCAGGAGCTGATATGTCTCGATATCAAAAAATAATTTTAATTTAAGACAACATCTTTGAATGCCATATTCTGCAGATCTCTTGGGGTTATTGAAGATGCCCTATCCATCTCTTGTATTTAGATAAGCAAATGTTGCTTGTCTCTTAACAACTTGATTACTGAGTAGCTTAGAGAATATCTGTGATAGACTGTCATAGTAGCTAAAAAAGTGACATGCTTGCATGACTAGGAGTTTGTTTTTCTTAACTATCCTAAACAGTTTAAGACGGTTGTTATCCAGAGGCCAGAGCTTCACATTTCATTTTTAAGTATCTCTAGGTACGATACCATTAGGAAGCATTACCTTTAATTTTGTATCAATATACAAAGATCTATTCAAATGTGGCTAAATGTACTCTTAATTTTGTATCAATATACAAAGATCAATGCCTATGTAGCCCAATACAATCTTAATATTAAGTCCATATACAAGGGTCAATGCCATTGTGGCCAACTATAATCTTAATTTTGTATCAATATATAAAGATCAATACCAATGTAGTCCAATACAATCTTATTTTTGCACAATAAACAATGGTCAATACCACTTTAGCCAAATATACTACTAATTTTGTATCAATATACAAAGGTATAAGGGCATATTCAATAATCTGTCCCTTCTTCTTGGTCCTTCCTGTGCTATGTCTATGTCTCATTTTTCTCAAGTCCGTGCACTCCTACATAGGAGTGAAAGAAGGATACAGAAAAGGGAAAGAAGGAAGTCCCTGGGTCTAACCTCCAAAACCCATTAAACAGGGCCATTTAACAGCTTATAATCTCTTCCCATAAATAACAGAGTTTTCAGTTATCCTTCAAATAACCAAAGGGGGGGGGAGAAACACCCTCCCCACCCTCTGGGCATGTGATGTCGCTCTCTTAAAATGACTTCCTGCTGATTTGGGTCGTAGTAAACCTGTTTGGGACCCGAACCAAAATGGAAAAATGGTTAAAAATATTAGTACAATCCTTTTATATTCAGTCCTTCTGTTCTCAGCTGTTTAGATGTCCTAAGGAGTTTGTAGGCAGAAGCTGATCTTCCAGGCTTTACTGAGGTTCTGGCTGGGGCATCTTGTAGAGCTGAACGGTCTTAGCGATATTGAGTTGTTGTGGTTGTAGACTTTTGATGGAAACAGCTATTGAGGGAGTCTGTCAGGCTGAATCATCTGGGTCACTCGTCTTCTTTGGTGTCTGATTCTGTTATCTGCTGAGGTTTCCGTTGTCCAGTTGTCCCTGGGTTCCTTGAATGGATGCTTTGATTCTCCTGGAAAGATAAGAACAGAGCCCTGCCCTAATCCTAACTCTGGGACAATTACCCTCTTTTTCTTTTGGGGGGGGGGTTAGCTAATATTTCTCCTGAAGCAAATTTGGTTTTTTGACAATATATAAAGTGTTATCTTTCAATCTGGGTTAAAGAAGAAATTATTTTGTTATTTTGGAGCTAAACCAGCTTTAGTGTATATATTTTGATATCTCAAAGGACAATTTGTTTGTATTGAGTAGGTCTTTTGTAAATAGATTTTAAACTTAGGTCCTTCCAAATCCTATGTGTGTCTCTGCATTCTAAATATTGGGATCCGAGACCTGTGGTTCCCATCTGAGGGGATTAAAGATGTGTTCCACCACTCCTGGATCGAAGTTTTTCTCTATTTAGAGTTTGTTTTGTATCAGGCTGACCTTGAGCTCTGAGATCTGCCTGTTTCTGTCTCTAGTGTGTTGGAATTAAGGGTGTACTCTTCTTGAATGATGGGATTAAGGGAGTGCACCCTCACCACCCTGTTCCATGTAACTCTAGAATTTATAAGACCACTAACTCTATGGTGCTCTTCCCGTCTCTGCTGAAGTTAAAGGCATGGGTTCACACCACAATTCTCAGGTATTTTACCTTAGCTCTACATTTTTTCGACACTTGGAGTTTTATAAAACGAGGTTGAACGGCTGTATCCTTTATTTTATTTACAGTGTTTTAGCATTGTTACCTGCTTTTTTATTTAATTAATAAATTTATTTGTTTGTATCTTCAGGTTACATCCTTATCATATTGTCCTCTTTTCCCGCTTCCCAGGCCCACCCTCCCATGCTCTACCCCCTGACCCTTCTGTCTTGTTCCTTTGGGGTGGAGTGTCCCTGCATAACAGTCTCTCACCACAGATCAGGAGTCATATGAGGGCCAAGAGCCTCTTCATACACCGGGGCCTACGAGGCAGTACTGTCAGTGAAAGGTGTCTCCTTGCTACAGAGGGAAAACAATAAAAAGATCAACAAACACACAAACCCACAAAAACAAAGAACAACAACAAAAAAGAGAGGAAAAAGAAAAAGGAAAAAGAAAAAAAAGTCTATGTCCATGTTCCTTTTGGTGTGTTGGTTGTAGTACAGATATCCTGTATGGTATAGCTAAAATCCTACTATAAGTTAATAGATGCCATGTGCATCCTTCTGAGTCTGGGTTAGCTCACTCAGGATGAGCTTCTCTAGTTCCATCCATTTGATTGCAAATTGCATGATTTCATTGTTTCTGATAGCTGAGTAATATTCCATTGTATAGATGTACCACAGTTTTTTAATCCATTCTTCAGTTGAGGGACATCTGGGTTGTTTCCAATTTCTAGCTATTACAAATAAGGCTGCTATGAACATAGATGAGGAGACTTCCCTATGACTCCATGAAGGGTCATTTGAGTGTATACCCAGAAGTGGTATGGCTGGGTCCTGAGGCAAAGTTATTCCAAGATTTCTAAGATATCGCCAGACAGACCTCCATAGTGGTTGCACAAGCCTGCACTCCCACCAGCAATGGAGTAGGGTTCTCCTTTCTCCATACCCTCGCCAGCATGTGCTGTCATTTGAGCTCTTTATCTTAGCCATTCTGACAGGTGTGCGATGGAATCTCAGGGTCTTCTTGAGTTGCATTTCTCTGATGATTAAGGATGTTGATCATTTTTTCAGGTGTCTCTCGGCCATTAGGGATTCCTCCTTTGTGAATTCTCTATTTAGCTCCATCTCCCATTTTTTGATTGGATTATTTGGTTTCTTGGCATTTAGTTTCTTGAGTTCTTTGTAGATTTTTTGATAATAGCCCTCTATCAGATGTGGGGTTGGTGAAGATTTTCTCCCAGTCTGTTGGTTGCCATTTTGTTCGAATGACAGTGTCCTTTGCCTTTCAGAAGCTTTTCAGTTTCATGAGGTCCCATTTACTGATTGTTGATCTCAGGTCCTGAGCTGTTGGTGTTCTGTTCAGGAAGTTGTCACCTGTGCCAATGAGTTCGAGGGTGTCTCCTACTTTTTCTTCTAGTATATTTAGTTTGGCCGGCCTTATGTTAAGGTCTTTGATCCACTTGGATTTAAGTTTTGTACAAGGTGATAGGTATGGGTCTAATTTCATTCTTTTGCACGTGGACATCCAGTTGGACCAGCACCATTTGTTGAAGATGCGGTCCTTCTTCCATTGTGCGTTTTTGGCTTCTTTGTCAAAGATTAGTTGGCCATAGGTGTGTGGGTCCATGTTTGGGTCTTCAATTCGATTCCATTGATCCACTGGTCTGTTTCTATACCAGTACCATGCTGTTTTTATTACTATTGCTCTGTAGGACAGCTTGAAATCTGGGATGGTGATACCTCAAGATGCTATTTTATTGTACAGGATTGATTTAGCTATTCTGGGCTTTTTATTGTTCCATATGAAGTTGAGAATAGCTTTTTCCAGGTCTATAAAGAATTGTGTTGGTATTTTGATAGGAATTGCATTGAATCTATATATTGCTTTTGGTAGGATAGCCATTTTTATTATGTTGATCCTACCTATCCATGAGTATGGGAGATCTTTCCATCTTCTTTTTTTTTTTGGTGTTTTTCGAGACAGGGTTTCTCTGTGTATCCTTGGCTGTCCTGGACTCACTTTGTAGACCATGCTGGCCTCGAACTCACAAAGATCTGCCTGCCTGTGCCTCCCAAGTGCTGGGATTAAAGGCGTGCACCACCACTGCCTGGCGAATTTTCCATCTTCTAAAGGCCTCTTCCATTTCTTTCTTCAGGGGCTTGAAGTTCTTTTTGTATAGGTCCTTTACTTGCTTGGTTAGAGTTACCCCCAGGTATTTTATATTGTTTGTGACTATTGTGTAGGAGGTTGTTTCCCTTATTTCTTTCTCGGTATATTTGTTTGTTGTATAAAGAAGGGCTTCTGATTTTTTGAGTTAATTTTGTATCCAGACACGGTGCTGAAGTTGTTTATCAGCTGAAAGAGTTCTTTGGTGGAGTTTATGGGGTCGCTTATGTATACTAACATATCATCTGCAAATAAGGATAATTTGACTTCTTCGTTTCCAATATTTATCCCTTTGATCTCCTTTAGTTGTCTTATTGCTCTAGAAAGGACTTCAAGTACTATATTGAAGAGATATGGTGAAAGTGGACATCCTTGCCTTGTCCCGGAGTTTAGAGAAAATGCTTCAAGCTTCTCTCCATTTAATTTGATGTTGGCTACTGGCTTGCTGTATATTGCCTTTATTATTTCTAGGTATGGTCCTGTATGCCCGTTCTCTCCTGAACTTTTAGCATGAAAGGGTGTTGGATTTTGTCAAATGCTTTTTTTGCATCTAGCGAGATTATCATGTGGTTTTATTTCTTTCATCTTGTTTATATGGTGAATTACATTGATAGACTTTCATATATTGAACCATCCCTGCATTCCTGGGGTGAAGCCTACTTGATCATGATGTATGACACTTTTGATGTGTTCTTGAATTCGGTTTGCTAATATTTTATTAAGTATTTTTGCATCTATGTTCATGAGGGAGATTGGTCTGAAGTTCTCTTTCTTTCTTGGGTATTTGTGTGGTTTAGGAATCAGAATGACAGTGGCCTCATAGAATGAGTTTGGCAGTGATCTTTCTGTTTCTATGTGGTGGAAGAGTTTGAAGAGTAATGGTGTTAGTTCCTCTTTGAAGGTCCAGTAGAATTCTGTGCTAAAGCCATCTGGCCCTGGGCTTTTTTTGGTTGGGAGATTATTAATGATTGCTTCTATTTCCTTAGTGGTTATTGGGCTGTTTAAGCTGTTAATCTCATTTTGATTTAGTTTTGGAAGGTGGAATCTATCAAGGAAATTGTCCATTTCGCTTAGGTTTTCAAATTTGGTGGAATATAGATTTTTAAAGTAGAACTCGAATATTTCCCTTTTCATTTCTGATTTTGTTGATTTGAGTTCTTTCCCTTTGCCTTTAAGTTAATTTTGCTAGGGGTCTGTCTATTTTGTTGATTTTGTCAAAGATTCAACTCTTGGTTTCATTGATTCTTTGTATAGTTCTTTTTGATTATAAGTTGTTGATGTCAGCCCTAAGTTTGATGATTTCCTGCCTTCTGCTCCTCTTGGAAGTGTTTGCTTCTTTTTTTTCCAATTCACCCAGCTTAGCTGTTAATTCACTAATATGAGCTGACACAATTTTCTTTTTGAAAGCACTTAGTGCTATGAACTTTCCTCGTAGCACAGCTTTCATTGTATCCCATAGGTTTGGGTGTGTTTTGTCTTCATTGTCATTGGATTTTAAGAAGTCTTTGATGTCCTTCTTCATTTCTTTCCTGACCCAGTGGTCATCCAGTAAGGAGCTGTGTGTGTAGGCTTTCTGTTGATTCTTTTGCTGTTGAAGACCAGCTTTATTCCATGGTGGTCTGATAAGGTACAAGGTGTTATTTCAATTTTCTTGTATCTATTGAGACTATCTTTGTGTCCAACTATGTGTTCGATTTTGGAGAAGGTTCCATGAGGTGCTGAGAAAAAGGTGTATTCTTTTGTGTTTGGGTGAAACTTTCTGTAGATATCTGTTAGGTCCATTTGTTTCATGATCTCTGTTAGACTCAATATTTCTCTGTTTGTCTTCTGTCTTGATGATCTGTCCATTGTTGTGAGTGGGGTGTTGAAGTCTCCCACTACTAATGTGTTGTGATCGACGTGGGTTTTAAGTTTTAGAAGTGTTTCTCTTACAAAAGTAGGTGCCTTTGTATTTGGGGCATAGATGTTCAGAATTGAGATTTCCTCTTGATGAATATAACCTTTAATGAGTATATAATGGCCTTCTTTGTCTTTTTTTCATTAACTTCAGTTGGAAGTCTGTTTTGTTTGATATTAGGATGGCTACTCCAGCATGCTTCCTGGGTCCATTTGCTTGGAAAACCTTTTCCCAGCCCTTTACTCTGAGGCAGTGTCTATCTTTCGTAGTTAGATGTGTCTCTTGTATACAGCATAAGGAAGGGTCTTGCTTGCGAATCCACTCTGTAAACCTATGTCTTTTTTTTGGGGAGTTGAGTCCATTGATTTTGATGGATGTTAGTTTCCTGGGGTTGTTATTTCCTATTAGTTTGGTATAGGTGATGGTCCTGTGCCTCTTTTGGTTTAGTTGCTGAGGGGTTTTCTATTCCCTTTGTTTTCTTGAGTGAAGTTTTCTTCTCTGGGTTGGAATTTTCCTTCTAGGATTTTCTATAGGGCTGGGTTTGTGGGTAGATATTGTTTAAATTTGATTTTGTCATGGAATATCTTGTTTTCTTCATCTATGTTGATAGAGAGTTTTGCTGGGCACCTATGTTCTCTCAGGACTTGTAGGATGTCTGACCAGGTTCTTCTAGCTTCTAAAGTTTTTGAGGAGAAATCAGGTGTAATCTGATGGGTCTGCCATTTTATGTGACTTGACCTTTTTCTCTTACAGCTTTTAATGTTCTTTCTTTGTTCTGTACATTTGGTCTTTTTATTATTATGTGGCGAGAGGAGTTTCTTTTCTGATCTAATCTTTTCGGTGTTCTGTAAGACTCTTGGATTTTTATTGGCATCTCTTTTTTCAGGTTTGGGAAGTTTTCTTCTATGATTTTGTTGAAGATATTTCCTGGACCATGGAGTCGGGAGTCTTCTTTTTCCTCTGTGCCTATAATTCTTAGGTTCCGTCTTTTCATTGAGTCCTTGATTCCTTGGATGTTGTGGATAAGAGATTTTTTATCCTTCTCATTTTCTTTTGATGTTGTACTGATTTCTTCCATCGAATATTCCATGCCTGAGATCCTGTCTTCCATCTCTTGCATCCTATTTTTGATACTCACATCCGTAGTTCCTGTTCTCTTCCCTTGATTCTCCACTTCCTCTTTTAACTCTGACTGTGTTTTCTTTATTGTTTCTATTTGTATTTTCATGCCTTGTATGGTATTGTTCGTTTTGTACATTCCCTTCTCCAGCTTGCTTGTTTTTGTCTGAAAAATCTTTCATTGCGTTGTCCTTTTCCTGTTCAAGCTCTGTCACCTTGGCTTGGAATTCTTTAATGGTGTTTTTCGTTGTTTTGACTTGTAAAATTGTGGCTTCTTTGAATTCCTTCATAGATTTAAGTTCTTCTTGAAGGGACTCTATCACTTTCCATAATGCAGAATTGTCATCATTTTCATGTGTTTCTTTTGGTGGGAGGTCATCCAAATTGGATGAGCTAGGATAATTCTGCATTGTTGGAGTCATATTTCCTTGATTTCTATTTTTTTCTTGGAACTTTGGCCATATGGATGTGTTTAGCTATCTGCTCTCGTCATTTTCTGGGCTTGGATCCACAGGGATGCTTTGGTGTATGAGTCGAATTGCTTGGCTACCTGTCATTGCTTACAGGGGGATCTCAGGGTCACTGTGGTTTTAATAGCCTGAAGCACTGTGAGCTGCTTGCAGCCTATTCCCAGGTAGTGAGTAATGGTCAGGGGTTGTTTCACTGCTCCCAATTCAGACTTCTCTATGTTGCACAATGAGTGATCCGCCTGTAATTGTTCTGATGCTTGGACCTGTTTGCCCAGGCACAGATTCTGTGGGCTTTGTTTGTCGTTACGGAGGCTGACAGGGCCCGGCTCCACACCTAATATGTCTTGGTTTTCCAGAATACAGCTATGGTCCTCTGGCTTCTGGTTTCCCACTAGGCTTCTCCGCCACAGGCCTGGCCCCTCAGCCCCGCCCACCTGTGCCAGCTTCCCTCCCTGTCTGCTCTGCTGTGGGTGTGTGGAGCTTCAGCCCCACCCGCCACCTTTGCTGGCTTCCCTCCCTAGCTTCTCTGCCCACTGGCTTCCCGCTCTCTCGAATACTCCGTGGCTCGAGTGGCTGCGGACCACCCGCCATGCATCCTGTTTCTTCCTTGTTAAGACTTCAACTATCCCACAAAGTTTCCTAAGTAGCTATAAGGACTTCCTGAGGTGTGGGGAGCCCAGTAGGCTAGTGGGCGATCACCATGTGGCCTCTGATTCTGTCTGCTGTGTATTGGGGTCGATCTTACCAGGCGCCTCTCCAAATGGGAGTTCCCAATTCCCGGATTTACTGGCTTCCTTGTCTGAGAGAGATGGGGAGAGAGCCTTGCCCTGGGACTTTTAACAGTCCCTTGGAAGCTGTGAGTGTTCCCGGAGGGTCTAGCCTCTCCGGTTTTTGCACAGTGTCCAATAACTCTGTGCTTTTTATGGCTCTTTTCTCCCACATTCAAAATGCGTCAGTGCGGGTCACCGCCATCTTGGCCCCTCTCGAGATTACTTTTTTTTGTTGTTGTTTTTTGTTTATTTTGATAGAAAGAATATGAAGCTGGATAAGCAGGGAAGTAGGAAAGGTCTGGGTGTTATTGAGTGAGTGTGAAGAATAGAATCAAAATATATTGTACAAAAATAATTAAAATCAGTAAATCAAATTTTAGAAAGAATCTAAATTATAGATATCAGGTGATTCCATCATGTTAATGGAGACAAAATATACAAAATTAATAACATCATATTATGAAAAGCATTGGCATATTTTTGTTTTTTTGAGGATTATTTATAGGACTTACAAAATGGGATGAAGTTAGATGTCTTATCATTGAGTGTTATCACTGAGTGAGTGAAGTTCAAAATTGTATAACAGCATACCAATAAAACAATGATTTCTTATTATTTACCCCAAAAGTGGCAGAACTGTAGAGCATACTGCCAAGTTGATTATGTAAAATACACAAAAGTGCTGCCTGTTCTTGCTCATGTGTTGATACTACCCCCCTCAAATAGAAAAATATAAAAGAAAAGGAAAAGGAAAATCATAATTTATGGTAGACAGGATAGTATAAATCTGAAATGTCCTCCAAAGGCTCAGGTTAAGCAATTGGATCTAGGCTTTAGAAATTATTGATAACTGCATGGTGGACAGAGATATCAGGCTTCTCAATTGCTCATATGCTGCTGAGGGTGGGAATCGGAACATTATAGGAAACTTCAGATCTCATCTAGCGCTCTGCTTCCTGGACAAATGTAAATATACCATGGCAGCTTTCTCCCTCTATCATGGTCTAATCTATGAGAGGTTACCTAGCACAGACAGATAAAAAATGATAGATTCTAAACATTCTAGAGTCATCATTGGGCAAATGTTTTCCCACAAATTATATATTTTATGAATAACTAGAAGATAACAGTCACTTGAAGTCTTAAAACAAAAATAACTCACAGTATCAGTACATATTATACACATTATTAAAATGTTCTACTAAATTTCATAACCTATACAAGAAATGTTTGAAACAAATAAGTTAAAAACATTGAAGTGAAAATGTTATCTATCCTGATTCAATTATTGCATGGTACCCCATGAATTTGTAATCAAAATTATTTTATTTAAAAAAAAACCCTAAAAATTAAACAGAATCCTTATTAAATTAGGGATTAATGTCATGGATTATTCACCAAGGAAGATTAAAAAGTTCTCTAAGTATGGTATTTAAAATACCTAAATATCATTATATGTTAATATTTGATATTTTAAAAGTAATTTTACACTTAATGAATTACTAGAAAACCAATCAGTCATTTTATAGAGTCATTGAAAAACATTATATAGAATCACACAGTTAGAAATATAAATTTGGAAGGATTTAAGTTTAAAAGCTACATACAAAAGGCATGCTCAATGTAAACAAATTGTCCTTTGAGATCGCAAAATATATACACTAAAGGCTTGTTTAGCTCCAAAATAACAAAATAATTTCTTCTTTAATCCAGATTGAAAGATAATACTTTATATATTGTCAAAAACCAAATTTGCTCCAGGAAAAATATTACCTGACCCCCCCCCCCAAAAAAAAAAAGGTAATTGCCCCAGAGTTAGGATTAGGGCAGGGCTCTGTTCTTATCTTTCCAGGAGACTTAAAGCATACATTCAAGGAATCCAGGGACAACTGGACAACGGAAACCTCAGCAGAAAACAGATCAGACACCGAAGAAGAAGAGCGGCCCAGAAGATCCAGCCTTGCAGACTCCCTCAATAGCTGTTTCCTCAAAAGTCTACAACCACAACAACTCAAAATCACTAAGATCGTTCAGCTCCACAGACTGCTCCAGCCAAAACTTCAGTAAAGGCCTGAAGATCAGCTTCTGTCTACAAACTTCTTAGGACATCTAAATAGCTGAGCACAAAAGGACTGAACATCAAATGATTCTATTAACATTTTAACCATTTTTCCATCCCTATTTGGGCCCCAAACAGGTTTACTACGTCCCAAATCAGCAGGAAGTCATTTATGAGAGCGACATCCCAGGCCCAGAAGGTGGGGAGGGTGTTTGCCCCCATTTGGTTATTCGATGGATAAGAGAAAATTTTGTCATTTAGGGGAAGAGACTACAAGCTGTTAAATGGGTTTTGGAGGTTAGACCTAGGACTTCTCTCTTTTTCTTTTCTGTATTCTTCTTTCTTTCCTATGTAGGAGTGAATAGACTTGAGAAAAAATGGGACATAGACATAGTACAGGAAAGATCTAGAAAAAAGTACAGATTATTGAATAAACCCTTATACCTTTGTATACTGATACAAAATTAATATTATATTTGGCTAAATTGGTATTGATCATTGTATATTAATGCAAAATTAAGATTGTATAGGGCTACATCGGTATTGATCTTTGTATATTGATACAAAAATAAGATTATATTTGGGCACAATGGAATTGACCCTTGTATATTAATGTAAAATTAAGATTGTATTGGGCTACATCGGTATTGATCTTTGTATATTGATACAAAATTAATACTATATTAGGCTAAATTGGTATTGATCATTGTATATTAATGCAAAATTAAGATTGTATTGGACTACATCGGAACTGATCTTAGTATATTGTTACAAAATTCAGAGTATATTTAGCCACATTGGTATTGATCTTTGTATATTGTTACAAAATTAAGGGTAACACTTCTTAAAGGTATTGTACCTAGGAATGCTTAAAAAGGAAATGTGAAGTTTTGGCCTTTTGCTACCAACAATCATAAACTGTTTAGGATAATTAAGAAATACAAACTAGCAGTCATGCAAGCGTGACATTTTGTTAGTTACTATGACAGTCTATCACAGTTATTTTTTAAGCTACTCAGAAATCAAGTTGTTAAGAGACAGCAACATTTGCTTCTCTAAACATAAGAGATAGATAGGGTGCCTTCAAATACCCCAGGAGATCTGCACAGTATGGCATTTAAAGAAGTTTTCTTAAATTAAGATTTTTTTGATATCGAGACATGCCAGCTCCTGACAGCATCCCCTATTCCACTCCAAGTAGAAGATGAGCATCGAAGAATCTCCAGTTTTAGATGGTTGAATTAGTGGCAAGCCTATCTCTTGGCAAAAAAAAAAAAAGAAGAAAAAACAAAAAACAAAAAACCCTTGCTTCAACTGTAGACAGACTGCTGTCCAAAAAGGACAAAACTTGGAAGCAGGTAAGTCAACAGCCTAGCTCTGCCAAGACAGGGTAGGTAAGTTCTTCATAATTCCTGCTCTACAATCAATATCTGTCAGAGAAATGAGGCCAAACAGCTGAAGATTGATGCTGTAATGTATGGAGAGAAAATGGGAACTGTCAAGGCACCCACGGGTATGTCATTTCTTAGTTTTGGAAGCTGCGTGCCCTGCACTTCCTATATAATCAGATATATTTATCCCTCACATTTCTCTGAGGTGGTTGAAGGATAGATAGCTAGAGTCTCATAGTTAAATTTTGAGTTGTTTAGTAATCAAGAGGGCGTTCTGGATCTAAGAAGATGTTTTTAAAATTGTGATGCAAGTTAGTAAGAAAGCTGAGTTAGATAGAGAACTTTAAACTCATGGAGATAGTTAGACAGTAGAATGTTAAAGTCAGGGGCCAAATACTTATGGACTGGACATTGAGAATGTATGCTAAGCCATATAACTCTCAGAATTGTGGCCTATTTACTTCAGTTGTTTTGTACTGTATTTATTGTTATAAGAGAAAGAACCATTTGTTGGACTGAAAAAAAAAGAATTATTCATTGTTGGGGAAGGGTGGTAGGGTAGGAGGGTGGGGCTGGGAGGGGTGGAGGGAGAGGGCTGTGATGGAGATGTAACTTGAAGTAATGAATAAACATTAAAAATATATAAATTTGGATTATAAAACTTCAAAATTCCACCACGTAATACATTTTAGTGTTCTTACTAATTGTTAGAGAATTTTATAGACTGTACCTTGATCTTATTCACCTCAACTTATCACCAATATATTCCTCATGCTATAACAAATATCTATCAACTTTATACACATAAATGTATCACTAAAATGTACTTATATTTATCCTATAACAAGAGGTCTGCATTTCCAAGGAAAGTATGTAATATCATAGTTATATGAATGCTTAATAAAGAAAAGCAGCAAAGTCATTTCTGAGGTTAATTTATGAATACAAGGTAGGAGGTGTTAAAACTGTAAAGCATTTGGAGGCTTATGGTGCCATGGCAACTAATTTTTTAAAAAAGTCACAATAGGCCTAATAAAATGTTAACTCCACAAGGAACTGAGAAACGTAGAAATTACAGACATTTAATTTTAATGCTTATTTAATTTCCTATCGGGTCCTGCTAATTTTTGTTAATTCTCTATGATTAAATTCTGAAACCTACAAAATGAGGAATTGCAATAATTAGAATAAAATATCAGAGATGTTTTCCCATAAATACAAAATAATGTGATTATAATATTTTAGAAGCAGCATGAGCTTTTATACCAAATCTGTTTTGATTTTGCATGGCAATGGCTAGAGATTATAATATTGGTGAAATTATAAATAAATTTACATTTTAATAATTATGTACCATTCACTGAATATGTATTCAGTATAGGCACTGTGTTTCAATGATAATATCTAGCATTTGTTGAGTAATTTTATATGGTACCTGTTGAGTACTTTGTATAATTATCATAGCCTGCAGAAAAACACTTGGGGTGCTTTTAACTGGCTTCATTTTTGTCTGGTTAAAAGGAACCTCAATTAAAATCAACCTACTCCCACTGTTGGAAATATTTTTAAAAAGTAAATGAAAACCACATGCTTTTTCTGCATGTTACTGAACTCCATCTCTTTTCTAATACAGAACACACCCTCTGGTTCATGAATAAAACCTAGCAAATTAATTATCAGGATTGGCATGTAATATATCTCTAAGTACATTCTTTTTGCAGGAATTAAATTATTGTTTGGTGTTTTGTACATATGGTAGGTAATATGCAATGCTTTTCCCCTTCAAAGATGTCTCCCTTCAAATTATCACAATCTGGGACAATTCAGTAGTTGACCCTTGAGAAAGACTTTCATTAATGTAAACAGAATACTCCATTTTTATGACAGTCTGCTCTGTTACTGTTTCAAGAGTACTTGCAACAACTCTTTTCTCATCTCTAGTTCTCTCCTCTTGAAGCCCTTCTTTTTCCTACCAATCCCCTCCCTTTCTCTCTCTCTCTCTCTCTCTCTCTCTCTCTCTCTCTCTCTC
>CAJQZJ010018033.1:9571196-9586599 GCA_907164525.1 Lophiomys imhausi | reverse complement strand
TCTCTCTCTCTCTCTCTCTCTCTCTCTCTCTCTCTCTCTCTCCATATCTCTCTTTGTGAGCTATTGAATTTAATGCTTGCATGTAAATTTGTGAACGTGGCTAACAACTTCTTTAGTAAGCCTGGAGACAACTTCTTTGTCTGAGGCTGATGTTGTAGACTTAAAAACTATAGTTGCTTTTCCTTGCCCACTTCTAATTTTTTTCTTTTGTTCACTGCCCTGCTTCTATCCCTGTGGGCCATTAATTCATATGGAATTGTGAAGGATAGGCTTACAAAACTGTGCAAACGTGACAGCTTTCTGAATACATAAAGACTGAAATTAATTCAAAATCAAATATATGATAAGTACAAGGTATTTCAGCAGTGTTCACCTTGTTTCATGATGCAGCTTCCCCACACTTTTGTTTCTGAACACAAAACATGGACACTTTACATGTGATCACACCTGTAATGCCAATGAATTCACTCTGAAATATTTTGGTTCAGTTTCTAGACTATTGCATGTTGTTAATTGTTGGTGTTTAAATGTTTTTACTTTTCCTCTATGGAAAAAAAAAACATGTTCTAATATTGGAAACAACAATTTAAAAATTTCAGATCACCAATCATCAATATGTAAGTATTAATTTACTTTAAGTACCAAAGTAATGCATGATGCATATAGATATGTATTATATCTAAATATTTGACTTTTAAAAATAATGTTTTTCGGGGGCTGGAGAGATGGCTCAGCGGTTAAGAGCACTGGCTGCTTTTCCAGAGGTCATGAGTTCAATTCCCAGCAACCACATGGTGGCTCACAACCATCCATAATGAAATCTGGTGCCCTCTTCTGGCCTGCAGATATACCTGCAGACAGAACACTGTATACATAATAAATAAATCTTTTAAAAAAAAATAATGTTTTTCTAAAATTATTAATTTAATTTTAGATTGATACTATAGGGAATGTTACAAAAATTTCTGAAATGGTTCTAAAAACACTCATCACTTTGTTCTATGATATATTATTGTGAAATATTCGTAGCACAGATGATTTTAAAATCAAAATATCCATAAACTCAGAAAAATATTGAAAATGCTCTGGATTCCCTAAATCATTCAATAAGCATATGTATTTTAGTATGCAAATTTGCTTTCATCTTTAATAAATGATAAATTATATACATACCAAATAATGATTTAAAAATAAATATCCTGATGTGTTTATAAATGAATATTTGATTTATATACTAATTATATATAATTTTATTACTAGAGCAGGTAAAAATTTCTGTTCTGAAAGATGGTCATAAGTGGAAAAGGCTTAAGAAATCTTGATATAGTAGATACACTGATAAGAAGAAAGCAGATTGGAACCACATCAAATGTAGAAACAGCCAAGGCAATGCCAACAGATTAGGTGACAACAGGACAGGGAAGTAATTAATTAAGAGTCCCTGAGAGTCACCAGACAAGAGACAATGTGGGATGTCAGAAGCCTAGAAGGGTGAAATTATTTCTGTGATGAAAAACAGAAGGTTGTGAAGAGAAGCCAGACATAGGGATCCAATCATTGAACACGATACAAGGGGTATCAGAAACTGAAAGGTCCAAGGTCTTAGACATACTGGGCAAAGAGCTATAATACTTATCACTGTGTGTCATAAACCCTGATGCCTGGGTAAGAACTGTGACACCAAATGCTGGTGTCCAGTGATGCTTGGTATCACCTTCATAACATTTCTGAGTTAAATTCAGACAGCAACATTTACTTAATTTGTAGAAACAACCTTGACCTATGAGGACACTCAGTCACTTATGACTACTTATGGCATCAAAATGTGCACATTATTGTGGTTCTGATCCACCATCAGGTATGCAAACATACCTATTTTCAGTATATCTGAAATGCTATATTCTATATATAGAGAGAATATATATAAATATTATACCACACTCACCCTTCACCTAAATTCTATACTACTCCCTACTTTTCTACCTGGTCTTCTTTGTGTCATCTTTAAAACAAACTAAAACCAAAATAAAAATAAAAACCAAACCAATAACAACAAAATGTGAAAAGAGCAAAAACCCTACAAATTCTACTTTGTGCTTCCCAACTACAGTTAGTTCTATGCCCATCTGCTGGAGTCTGGCTGATATACCAGTTGTCATCTCCTTAACATTCATGACACTATTGTATTACTAGGCATATCTTATCCGGTCAGGCATTAAGGTTAACAGGGCTTACATTTGGATGAGATTGATAATTACCTTTTACACCTAATAGCATGTATAGCACCTTCCAGTGTGATAAATGCTAGTCAATAGGGATCCATTTTACTGCTGAGTATCAGATTAAGTTCTGCATATTCTGTGACTCAAGTATGTCCCTTCTTCAGAAATGATGTCTTATTGTCCAGTTCTGAGGAAAAACCAAGGGTATTGTCAATAGTCTGTTATGGATGGGCATCTATGGGAACCCACTGGCCAACTCAAAAATAGATGAACCAAATCATGTTACTGGCAGTCACAAGTTGAGGCACTTTACCCTGTTGTTGGATAACTCAAATAAAACTCTTGTATGTGCATATGTGTCTTTTCCTCTTTATGTGTATATTTTAGGAAGTGCTGGAATAGTAGTTTTCCATGTGATTTTTGGAAAGGCCTTTAGTTTTAGTATGTAGTTCTTTATTGACCATGGAGTCAAGGTTAGATATCAAAACTTCTATGAAACAGTGGCAAATAAGACAATATTTTAGCCGGGCGGTGGTGGCGCACGCCTTTAATCCCAGCACTTGGGAGGCAGAGGCAGGCGGATCTTTGTGAGTTCGAGGCCAGCCTGGTCTACAAAGTGAGTCCAGGACAGTCAGGGCTACACAGAGAAACCCTGTCTCGAAAAAACCAAAAAAAAAAAAAGACAATATTTTATGTTCGTATTTCAGTAGTAACTTTGAGAAAGAATAGAGATGACAGGGGTATTGTCTCCTAATGCACTGCTTAGCTAAGGGCATACTTAGGTCAGTATAATCAATGCATTTATTTTGAACACTATCCATTTTGTTAACAAATATTTATTATATTAATTCTGAAAACACCTCACATTGGTCATAAAAATATTCTAGAAAAAATTTTGGCTCCTAGAGTTACTTTCAAACTCTCTTTAATATTATTTATAAAGGGTAATTCTGAAAAGGACATCAAATGATTTAGTATATATATTTAGTATAAATGTTAAATAAAATGATATACAAACACACACACACAAACACACACATGCACACACATACACACAAAGCACTATTGTCAAATGGCATAACTCTACTTTAAGATAGAAATGTAGAGTTTATTGAGATACTCAGAGGGTTAAGTGTTTGCTGTATAAGCTTGACAGTCTGAATTAGATATCACGAACCCACATAAAGGGAGAACACATGAACCAAATACACAAAATTATCCTTTCACTTCTACAAATGCACTATGGTACACAAATACCTTCCACAATAACAACAAAAGTAAACATAGACACAAACTTGACATGATTATTATTCTATTTATTTTGAATTTCCTGGAACTGGAGTTACAAGTAGTTGTGGGTATCTTTACCAGGTCACTCACATAGGTACAGAACTAACTCCATTAGATATAGGTTCGGTGGTGGTTTGAATAGGGATAGCTCCCATAGATTCACATGTCTGAATGCTTGGTGAACAAGGAGTGTCACTGTTAGGAAGTGTGTCCTTGTTGGAGTAGGGGTGGCCTTATTGGAGGACTTGAGGCACTGTGGGGTCAGGCTTTGAGGTCTCATATGCTCAAGCTATGCCCAGTGTCCTTCTGGTGCCTGGGCATCAAAATGTAGAACTCTCAGCTCCTTCACTAGCGCTATGTCTGTGTGCATACTGCCATGTTTGTCATCACTACGATGATGTATTAAACCTCTGAAAATGAAAGCTAGGCCCAATTAAATGTTTTTATTTATAATAGTTGCTGTGGTCATGGTTTCTACTCACAGCAATACAATCCTAGCAAAGAAAGAAACCTTAAAATTTTTGATCTGGATCACTATGCTTAGATTCAGAAGGATACATATGACATCTATTCACTTATAATCAGATTTTAGCCATATATAGTACAGGATAACTATACTACAACCAATGCACCAAAGGGAACAGGAACATAGACTTTGTTATCTGTCAATGAGACACTTTGCCCCAGTGGTGCTGCCTTGTAGGCCCCCAGTGTATGAGGAGGCTCTTGGCCCTAATATGACTGCTGAACTGGGACGGGGGACTAATATGTAGGGACACTGCACTCCAGAGGAATGGGATGGAAGGGATGGGGGTAGAGGGAGGGTGGAAAGAGGACACTGTGATGGAGATGTAACCTGAAATAATAAATAAACGTTAAAAAATTTATTTGCTTTCCTATTTACAAGAAACCACTAAGATTTTACACACAAAAGATGGCAGAGAAGCTGAAATCCCTGGTAGGCTTGCAGTGAGTGTTCTGCTGCCAGGGGTGGGATGCTGGAAGTGTGCTCCTTCAATCAGCTCATTGTGAGAATAAGGAATTTAGTCACTCCAACATTAGACAATACACTTCTGTGAATTCTATCCAGATCTGTATTCACTTTTCTTAAAACAAAACAAAATAAAAACCCAACTGAATTATGTATTCCATAGTTACATAAATTTAAATGTTATTTTTTTGGATGACCAGGCATAAGAGATAAATAATGGGAATGCACAGTCTGAATTGCCATCTCCTATAACTAGGCAGGAACATTTGACCTACAATTTTTCCTGATAGCGTTATATACTGGGGTAAAAATGATACAGAAATTGTGAAGTGGCTAACCATGACGAGTCCAGCTTGAGACCCATGGCATAAGAGAAAACCCACCCTCGACACTTCCTGGAGAACCAGAAACCAGAGACCAAAGTCTAGATGGCCAGAGCCTAGGATAGACTCAAACATGACTGCTAAAAAAAGTAAATGAAATTATTCTTAATAACTACTCTGCTATACTCATAGATTGGTGCCTAACCCATTTGTCATTAGAGAGGCTTAATCCAGAAACTGAGGGCAACAGATAAAGACCCACAGACAATCATTAAGCATAGTTCAGGGAATGCTACTGAAGAGGTGGAGTAATAGTTGTAGGAGTTAGAGGTGTAACAGACACCACAAGAATCAACAAATCTGAATTCATGGGGCTTACTGAGACTGAACTGACAATCAGGGGGTTTATCTAACCAAGGCCCTCTGTATATATATTAGAGTTATCAAGCTTGTTTTTATGTCGACTCCTAACTGAGGGAACAGGGATTGCCCTCCTACTGGTTGCTTTGTCCAGCCTTAATATGAGAAACAATGCCTAATCGTATTGCAACTTGAAATGGCATCTTTGGTTGCTATCCTTTTGAGGCATGCCCCTTTCTGAAGGGAAATGGAGCAGGATTGTATAGGAAAAGAAGTGGTTGGTGAAACTGTGGGATGGAGAGGGACAGAGGGGAAACTGTGGTCAGGACGTAATATATGAGAGAAAAAGTTAATAAAAATATTGTATCTATTCTTACTTTAATGACTGAACACACAGCTTTGTTAAACATTTTCTGGTGACATTGAGCTTTTTTTTATGTACCTAAGTATTTTAAAAATAAACTCTAGTCAATAAAAACATCAATGGATAATTGAGACATATATCAATCACGCTCTTTTAAAGGAGGAAGCATATCTACTTTGCTCATCTGCTCATATTTCTGTTTCCATTTTCTATTTAAAATATGGTATGGAACCAGCATCATTTATTTGTGTATAGATGGTGACATGTCGTTTTTATTATTTTTCTTCTTTTGTAAATGTGACACTAGTTCAAATTATCTAGGAAGAGGAACCTCAGCTGAGAAAATGTCTCCAAAAGATTCCCTATAGGAAACTCAAGAGAGAATTTTATTGACTGGTGGTTTATATGGAAGAGCCCAGTTCAATGTGGGCAGTTCTACCCATGGGCAGGTTGTCTGGCTATATAAGAAAACAGGGTTTTTCCTGTACTTGTTTGTGTATGACTGAGGCTTCATGGGAAAATTAGTTGTCTAGGTCTAAAGGGTCAGCCCAGAAAATGTACATACAAGTAACAGTACATAGACTCAACAAGTTGTATTTAGTAATACATATATGTACATATGCATACAGTAACAATTGATTAAAAATAGGCAGTAATTTTGAAAAAGAACAGGGATAGTTATTTGGGAGCATTTGGAATGAGAAAAATAAAGGGAGAAATGTAGCAATTAAAATTAAGTTTCAAAAATAAACAACAAAATATTAAAAAGTATATATATATATATATATATATATATATAATACAAACAAATGGAAAGAAATCGGGCTAAGCAAGCGATAAGAAGCAAGATAACAGGCGGTGTTTCCTCTTGGCCTCTTCATTAATTCCACCACCATGTTCCTACCTAGAGACCCTTCTCTGACTTCCCTCCATAACGGACTACAGCTTCAAGTAAATAAGCTCTTTCCTTTAAGTTAGTTTCAGTTAGTATTTTCCTAATCAGAGTAAGCAATCCAACTATATATATTATTAATAATTCTTTCACCCAATTGTCTTCTAGAAAAAAAATCTTTCTAACCAATTTTTATTTTTCTACAAGTCATTCTTTCAAATTCTGCTTTATTTTAAGAATTATTTCCGGTATATACAACTGACCATGCTGTTCAGTTACATTTTGGAGGCATTGTTTTGTAAATATCTTTCATGTCCATTTTTGCTCAGTGTTATGATTACATTCATGGGATTCATATATATTATCTGCATTAGTAAAGTCTTCAGACTAATTTGGTCTTTTATACTTTGCTCTATAAGTTTCAAAGCTGTTTCCTCCTCTACCTGATCCTCTTCAAGAATTTTAGCAGTCACAGGAATCTAAAAACTTTTTCAAAGAACTACTCTTACATCATCATTTCCTCTGTGTGATCTTCACTGGAATTTTTCATCTCATTTGAGCTGAATATATTTTTCTCAATGTAATGTATCTCTAAATAAATCACACACAGTGGAGTTTTAACTTCATGTTTCCATAATGATGAAGTGCCTTTGCTCCTAAATATTTTTATAAGAGCTCTTGACTTAAGATTTATAATAGAGGTGACTATTTGTGTTGGAAAATTTATTCTGAACTGAGAAAAAGGCAAGATATAATACTGGGTGCTCTGACAGAACAGTGTTGTAATTGATGTGTTATTGTTTGTTTTATAACTCTGTAGTGACAGAGGTTAACTTGTAATTATTGGTCACCTGAGATGGAAATATTTTTCATATATTGAGACCAATAATAACAAAGATTGTGGCTCATGTCTTTGTTGGAAATTGAGGACTTTCCCAATAATGTAAGTTTTGGACCTTAACCTGATATTTCTTTCTAAAATTAGTTAATGTGTCAAATGTCCTTTGTGTCACCATTATATCTCCTTGGACCTCTCAAAATTTTAAATTTAATCATTGAAACAATGTTTTTTCATAAATTTGCATAAAGCAACAAAAATTGTTTTTGGTAATTATCATATTAGGATACTTCTGATCACAATTGATCTTAGTGCTTTATTAAAATATACACTCATTTTACAAGCAAGATAATTTTTCTAGTAAAAAAATTCAGACTAATTAGTAAACTAACAATGGTCTTAAACTGATACTTTAATCATATAAATTGTAAGCTTAAAATAAACTAATCTCTGCTATTCACAAGTAATTGGCAAAAGTATGGGACTTTTTTCTAAGAAGCATATAAATCTTTCAGTACGTAGTGGTCACATTGGTTTGAGATAACTTTCATTAAGTCTCATGGTCTTTCTCCTGCCTGCTTTGGCATGTTTATTGTTTTTATATTTTATCAACTCATGTTAGGGCAAACCTGTGGTCAAACATCATGACTGTAGCTTCTGTCATTACTAGGAGATACAATGTCACATAATTTCCCATATCCTCTGGCTCTTACAATCATATTGGCCTCTCTTCTGCTTTGCCCTCTGACCCTTAGCTGTGGGAGAAATTTTGTAGATGTATCCCTTGAAATTGGGCTCTTAAAAAGATCTGTAAATATGTAGTTTATATGCAAGTAACAGTTCTAATTTACAGTGGCTAAGAATGCCTAAAATAACCTTGATGCTCTTGTAAAACACAGATTTTCTGTTTTTTATCCCTGAAAACTTTATTGACTTGGTCTATATAAAGGAATATTGAGTCAGGTTTAAAAGCAGTACCTTTATTATGGTTATCCTTTCTGCAGTAACACATATATTTCTTCTTCTTTTTTTACCTCCTTATCTGAGGGTGGACATATTTTGTACAACATAGAGTGCATAACACTGTGCAACACAGATTGAATAATGCCCTCTATTCTCCTTTGGCATATTTTTGGTTCCTATCAATGGTAGTATTAGCAAGAGGAAAAGAGTGAGCACAGATTCCATAGACCCTCACTGCTCTTGAACGTACTTTATCCTTTCATTTAGCCTGACTAGTTAAATAATGTCTGTAGTGTTGACTCTACATAAGCATATTACATTAGAGATAAAGTTCCTGGAGCAGTCTAGTTTGATTAGTATTTATATGAAGATCATAATCATAAGTTTATACTATACACACACACACACACACACACACACACAGAGAGAGAGAGAGAGAGAGAGAGAGAGAGAGAGAGAGAGAGAGAGACATCCACATACCTCATATGATTTTGGACAAAGTCTTGAAAGTGATAGGAATTCACAATAAAGGTAATTCTCGCTGAAAAAATAGATACCAAATCCAGGAAGGAAATTCTGCTCTAATAATGTGTTTCACACCTATATGTGTGAATTGAATCATATCATATTTATATTTTATGACAAATGTATAAAAATAAGAATAAAATATATTCACTTCTCTTCTGAACAAAAATAAATAAAAACATTTAGTTTTTTAAAGCAGAACATAAATAACATAATACATATTTTTGTTTGCATCTGTTTCTCTGTCTTCCCTGGAGTGGCAATTAGTGTGTTACTGGGCTCTTAGCTTACAGCACCCACCATTTCAACCTTCTCTCATTTTACACACACACATGCACACACACATATTAATAATTTTATACAAATTCTGCTATACTCAAAATCTGTGAACATAAATATGAATTCACCACTTGGAGAATATTAATGAGATATGCAATGAAACATACTGTCTTGCATATTGAGAAACAGCTTAAACTGGGAAAAAATGAGATTGCGGACCCAGGTAACAAATTAGATTGATGTGTTGTCCTTGACATAATGGCATTTTCATTTCTGAGCCCTATGAAGTCCAAAACAAAACCATTCGTTATTGTTGTACAAAATCCCAAGAGAAATGAGTTCAGGTGGTCTCAACTCAGTTTCTCATGTACAAGGGGAGATATCAAAAAGCTATCACAGACTGATAGTTATTTATCATTTTCATTTTTTAAAGACATGCAATTATAAGCATGAAGCAAACAACCTCAAAACGAAGCGTTTTTATCACAATCTCTGCTTGCTTACATTTGCTAGTATTTCTCAATCATTTTACACAAATAATCTTGTGAACAGATAATGAGAATGTGTTGTTATGACACATCAAATTAAATTTTATTTAAATATTTAGCAATTAACATTTGAAAAGGAAATGTATGTTATTTGAAGTCACTGATTATCATAGATATATGAACAAAATGTCATCATTCATGTTTAAAATCACAATATTTCAGACAAGCAAATAAAACTTAAATCTAACTTCCCTTATGAATTTATATCATTTATACAAATCATATTCATATATACAAAACTTGAAGATTTTTGTATTCTAAAACCTTTACATTTTGTGTTACTATAGCTTTTAGCAAATTAGAAATTGTTTTAAAAGCTTTCTGTGGATAGTTACTTTTCATTCACCATTAAATCTCTTGTGACACATTGATCTCTTGGATATCAGAAATGTTATCTATGTAACATTGAAGAGAATGTATTAGTACATGAGACATTGCAGAGTTGTAGGTCACAAAAAAGGACCAAGAGTAATTTATTCAATACTCTTTGGATTTGATTCATATCTTATCTAACCACGAATTAGTAAATCAAATATGAAGCTCAAAGTATTTTGACAATATAAAATCTGAATATATGTATATGACCATGCATTTTTATTTTAAAAACAAGAAATAGAGGAATGTATTCAGGTGTCTTTTAAAACAAATAACAGAATAGACAAAAAATGCTGTGGCTTATTATAAAGAAACATCTACTCTATTGCCCTGAAAATATCATTAAAAATATAGTACAAAATTAATGCTTGGTGTTTTGACATTAAACTTTAGGGTGAAAAAGTTATTTCCTCAATCAGGCAATAGAAAAATTAGTGGGTCTTTCCATGGATGTTTATTTAATATGGAAGTTTTATGGGTTAGTGAAGATAAAGAAATTAATAATTTGTGATGAATTGCTTTCATAGCTTCAAATAAATTAGTGATTTAATCACTTGAATACATAGAAATAAAGCATGTTGGGAATAGATTAATAAAAATACATGGAAAACACTATATTGTTTTTGTACCCATTAGAGTGCTTTCATAAATTTTTCTATATATTCCTGAGAAGTATGGATGGATCATAAGAGACATATTTTAGCTTGTGGGGTTGTGGGTACAAAGGGCAAGGTTAGAAAAGGGAGAGATAAATAACACAAAAGGCATTTAAAAAAGTGTCTTTCGTGCAACTTGTTACTTACTATATAGTATTGAAATATGGGTATAACAATTCAATGTTAACAAAATATGTATGTTGTTTTTAAATACTGGATGTGGTCATTTAAGGTTGTAGTCCTAATTGAAAAAAAAATTACATAGAAAATGGTCCCAAAATTGTCCTTTATTTAAAATACTCTGTTTTTGTTCATTAAATAATAGCTGATATTATTAATGTGTAAATCAAATATTCAAAGTTCATCATACTTGAAACCGAGGAATATCTCTTAGACACTTTCTGTTTAGATTTATTCCTTACTGACTTTTTTTTTTTTATTACAAAGCTTCCAGATCTTTAGTTAGAAGTCAGAAAGACTTTTAGTCAGGTCTTCAGACTGGACTTCGAAGTCTGATGTAAACAAACAGCTAATTACAATTTCCTAACCCAGCATTTAACTCATGTTAATCTTGATTCAAAGTTTTCCTCATCTAACTTGGTCTCGTAATGTTCCCCACAAAGTTGTACGGTTATTACTTCCTGACTTCCATAATGGATATTTATCAACTGTTAAAAGTTTTTATTTGGGTGTCTAACTGCTTTTTTTTTAGTAACATATTGTTTTATGTTTATTTATTACTTCAAGTTATATCTCCATCACAGTGCCCTCTTTCCACCCCTCCAGGTACCACCCTCCTCTCCTCCCTCTCCCAACCATCCCACTCCTCCAGAATAGGGTGTCCCTACATATCAGACCTCCTCAGTTCAGCAGTCATATGCGGATTAAGAGCTTCCTCTTGCACTTTGAGCCTAAAGGGCAGCACCCAAAAATGGGGAACAGAGCTAAACAGCGAATTCACAAAGGAGGAATCCAGCTTTTGAAGAATTCTAACTGCTGATCTCCTCATCGATCTTCTGTCAGCCTTGAAGCAGTTAGAGAAAATGAATCCCCCAAACCCTACAAGTAGTTTGTATGACCCCAAAAAGGAGACTAATGGACCATGGCCCTTTTAGCTCCTATCTCTTCTTGCCTCTCTGGACCTTGTCTTTTGGGACCCAGAACTGAAATGAAGCCTCCTGTGCATCAATTAAATTTTCTGTCTCACTCTCTCAAATTAGCTTAACAGCCTTCAAGAACAGCTTGAGTTCTTGATTGCTAGGGTACTAGAAAGTGTCAGAAGACTAGTCTGACTGATGCTAAGAATTGGATTTTTGCCCTCTTTGAACAAGGCTACTTCCACACCAACAACTCCTAACAGGTTTGGAATAGGCCCAAATACACAGTAACCACATACAAATTTCTCCTGGTTCCCTTCCACTCTGGTTCTTCCCCTTTGATCACTCTTTCCTCTTATTATCCTCACACCTAGGTTTTTACCCTGTCCCACCCTAGCTATGAAGTAATTGTTAGCTATTGGGAACAAACCATTTTGCCCAAGATTATAGATCCTGGTAAGTTGAAAGCACTCCAGGAGAAGAGGAGACAATCAAGAATATTTTGTGCTGTATATATCCGTTTTTTATGGTTTAGAAAAAAAGAGAAGACACAGTGTTGGATGGATAAAAAATAGTGTTGCCCTAAAAACATTTATGATTTTGTGACTATGATCAAAACATATAATACGAAGCAGGAAACTGTCAAAGATCATATAAAAATGAAATCAAGTAATTATTTTTGACCCATGAGTTTAATATTCATTAAAGCTGTACCATGAGCCCCTCCCCATACAAAAGGTGTGTAAGAAATTAACATGAAAATGTTCCCCTAAAAGTCAGTAATTATGAAAAGAATCTCTTCATGTACCCCAGAAATCTATATGTGCTTGGCTAGCAGAAAAATTATCACTTAAAATCTCCCTGGGTCATCTTTACTCTTTTGAGCTTTATAGTGAAAATTTTAATCGACACATCTACAAGTTTGATGTTGTGATTATGTTTTTTTTTCAGTCTAAAATGTTTCCTTCACTTGTTACATTATATATTGATAATACTAAGGATGTAGTTAATCTCTCCAGGATTCAAGCATTCAGTGTTTATTTCTGAACTTTAGTACTTTACATTTTCATTTTAAAGCCTGTCTTTGATTCTCAATATTAATGTAAAGTTTGTTTGACCTATCACACTCATATAAACACGTGAAAGAAGCTGCAGAAGGAACTTATGTTAGTTAGAAGTAAATCTATAGTTCTTCACCACTGAAATTCTGGAGCATTAGTCGATTGCTTTCTTCTCATAGACTTTTAGTTTTGTATAGAATATAATAAGATACAAATCAAGTGTAAATAGAGGGAACTTTGCTCTTCAGTTTGTACAAAACTACACTTGTATTATGTTTTATTGTAATTTCAACAAGCCTCTAAAGAAAGCTTTAATGTGCTAAGTCACAGTTTTAATAAATTTAAATCAAATTTATAGCAATTTGGAAATGTAGCAAACAGGAAATGTAGCAAAACTCACCAATTTTCTATCAATCGCTGTATTTGAAAGGCAGGTTCGATCTTATCTATTTTCTGCTTTCTTTCTTTTATCTGGCTTTTCGTTGTGACCTTTGATCCAGCTCTCATTATGTAGTTCAGTTTCTCTTTCTATCTCTTTCTGCCTCTGTCTGTTTATCTATATGTATGCCATTCTCTCTTTTCCATCTCCCATTTTCTCTTTCTCCTGAGGGTCTTAGCTATGAGATAGATTCTCACTATGTCGTACACAGTGACTTTGAATTTGTGATTATACTGCCTCTGGATGAGTGCTGGAATTTTTGTTACATCACTCTCTCTAGCCAGACTTGTATACATATGAAATAATTTTAAATAGGTCCGGAAATTATATAAAGCAGTAAACAATGTAAGATATGGTAGAATAAATATTGAACATATATAAAAAGAGGAATATGCTCACAGTTGAACAATGTAGTACTAATATCAACAAATTTATAACATATTATTTAATACAAGAAATTCTTACTCAAGGAAATAAAATTTCAAAGCATCCAATATCTTTACTCTATGACTTTAATACATTTTAGCAGACAATTTATCCTATAAAATGATTTTCTACATTTGGCTGAGTTGTTTCCATATCAACATAATTTTTGTGTTTCACTTGAACATGAGCTCAACCCACAAAACAAATCCGGTTTTGTTTAGTCAATTGCTTTAAATGTCAAACTTTGGTTTTGGAATAATACGTTCTCACCTGGAGCATCACAATTTGTTCTAGCTCTGCTGTTGTATCATATAAGCTAAGTTCAATTGTGAGCTTTTATCCCAAAGCATATTGAATACCTTTCTTTCTTTTTTTAAACATTTACTTATTTCTTCAAGTTACATCACATCATAGTCCCCCCCATCCTCCCCATCCCGGTCCCACCTTCCTAACCCTCTTCCTCCTCACCCTTCTATCTGCTTTTTAAATTTTTTTTTAATTTAACATGTATCTTCTCCCCCCCAACAGTTCCCCCTTTTAGTCCAATAAAAGGCTCTTTTTTCTTACAACAATAAATATAATACAAAACAATAAGGGTAATTAGGCTACAATTATGAAAATTATAAGGTATAACACATTTTCCCAATGTCCAGTCCATAGGTCCATATGTATTTGGCAACCGAATATCTTTGAAAGGCTTGATTTTAAATCTCTATTAAGACTGTGACTACAATCAATGTTATGAATTTACTCAATTCTGAATTACTTAATATTTTTCCAGTTTATCCTTGAAGTATTTTTCAGGTGAAAGTAGACTACCTGGTGTTGTAGCCAAGGTAGCCATCAAGTTTAAAACCCTTTCAGCTGCAATACATGCAGCCTTCTGAGTCATCAGCGTTGATTGTGCATCTGAACATGAATAATAAAAATATCCCAATGTAAGTTTAAAATATAAGTCTAAAATTTTAGTTATAAAATTATTTTCTCTCCTACAAGTAAAAAACTGCTTCAGAAGAAACCTTTAAGTTACCGTTTTTGGTTTTGTACGTCCAAGCTCTTAGGTCAGTTCTCTATCATTGTCCTCATCATCCCCATCCTCATCTCTCACCTCTGCCATTTCAGTTTCCCCTGGTGAGTTTATGAACAAACTGATAGATGAGAGGATGCGCAGTGTTACAATACACCTCTTTTGATTAAGTCCCAAAGACCAACAATGTGCAAAGACCAGTCTGAATCTTTTTACATCTGTTACCTCTTGTCAACAAACTTCCTAAATGACAACATTTCCCCAAGGTCATGAAGTCATAGAGGAGCCTTTTGAAGTAATTCTCTTGAGAGTTGTGTTTAGATAAGGAAATCAGTTGATTTTAGCATTTGAAATATAAAGTGATGTCCCTTTTAAAATTGTTTAAAATGAAGTCTGTTATATGATTAAATATTACTTAAGGATAATTTGGTTTGGGAAATGAAGAGGGTATATAACTTAATGCTATAATAGTTAATTTGGTGGGTCAATATGGCTTGGATAGTTACATGTATATTTATCAAGCAAGATTCTGGAAATTTTGGTGATATTTGTCTGAATAAAATTTATATACTTCAGAATTTCAATATATCATGTACTCCACATTAATTTGAACATTTTGATCATATTGTACTTTTTTGGACTTGATAACCTCCATTGTCATATGAATCAGTTCTTTAGAATCCTTCCTGTCAAATGTGTGTGTGTGTGTGTGTGTGTGTGTGTGTGT
>CAJQZJ010018033.1:9506969-9571186 GCA_907164525.1 Lophiomys imhausi | reverse complement strand
ACACACACACACACACACACACTAAATGAATCAATCACTTTAACAATAATTATTTCCTGAGTATCCTCTCTTTCACCAAGAAGGAATGTTTTAAGTCATAGAAATCTATACAAGAAGAAATAGAACAAAATTTTTATTATACATTTATTTGTTGATCAGTGATTGGTTTGGCAGCATAAGAATTTGTTATATATAAAATGGGACATTTTGTTTAAAAAAATAAATCACAAAATTTTGCCTGCAAATTTATGAACATAGGATGTATAATATTAAATGAAGTCACTAATTCTCAGAAACAACACAAGTTCTTCATTATATGCATATCCTAGCCTATAGAGAGGTTCATATATGAATAATATGTACATATATATATATATATACTTATATATACACACAACATATATATATATGCCACACTAGTTTTTGCATTTTGAAACATATTTTTTATTACATTCATTTATCACTTCAAGTTACATCACCATCACCACCCTCTCCCTCCACCCTTCTCGGTCCTGGTCCCATCTTCCTACCTTCTATATCCTCTCCCAATTATCCTTCACCTCTAGTGTTGGGTGTTCCCACATCTCAGTCCCCCTCAGTTCATCAGTCATATGAGGGCTAAGAGCTTCCTCTTGCACTAGGGGGCCAACATGGTGGCTCCACTAGGGTAAAGTGTCCCACTAACAGGTAACAAAGTCGATGTTCCTGTTCCTTTCTGTCTGTTGGCTTTAGGGTAGTTGTCTGTACTATATGGCTAAAATCCAGTTATAAGTGAATACATGCATGTGAATCTTTCTGGGTCTGGGTTAGCTCACTCGGGATGAGCTTTTCTAGTTTCATCCATTTGGCAGCAAATTGCATGATTTCCTTGTTTCTGATAGCTGAGTAGTATTCCATTGTGTAAATGTACCATAGTTATTTTTTTCCTTTAATTCATTCTGTTGAGGGACATCTGGGTTGTTTCCAGTTTCTAGCTTTTACAAATAAAGCTGCTATAAACATAGCTATATTTACCCTTCTTTTTCTCCTCTTGACAGGTTATGCATACAAATATACATATCTTCTAAAACACACACACACACACACACACACACACACACACACACACACCAAAAAATCAACCAACCAAGCAAACAAAACAAAAAACAGATAAAAAACAAAACAGGGAGTTTGTATTATTTTGGTCAATGACATTTGAACTTTGGAGCTGCCCTGGTGTTTCTATAGACATTGGATGTGGTCAATTACAGTGCATAATGTATTTCTTTTGGAAGTTCTGTATATTGCAATTTTACTGAATAAATATCACAAGAATTTAACTAGGAATTGACAAAATACATAAAAAATATATATTTAAAAAATCCAGACATAGACATACTTACTCTGTATGGTGCCATGATCCACTGTTCACCTCTCCACAGTGCTATCAGCCCAGGAGGAACAATGCATTCCTTGCATCTGTAAAAACTGCTGCTCTGATGCTCTAGATTTTGTTAACTGTGCTTCGAGACACTCTGTGGACTGGGTGATGCTGCAACGCCTTGGAAACAATACTTACTGGTATTTTCAGCAGTTCTCACTTAGATGTTTAATAAGTTTAAGCACTTTCTATTCCCTGACACTTTCAGAGGATATAGTCATTCTAAAAGTAGGATTCTGCACTAAAGAAGATTTACTTAAAGAATATGGAAAGGTTTTTGGTAATTATGAAAGATGGGAGCTTCAATTAAGATTTAGGTCCATTAAATATCTGAAAAGCTCTTCTTAAATAAATGCAAAGAAGTTCTTATATAATGTCAGTGACTGATAGCACATTTAAAAATATAAAAGGAAGACTAAAATAAATCATGCTGTAAGTTACCAGAAAATAATCTCTAGTATTTTTTATTGTCCTCTCATTGTTCATTCTATCCCTACCACCTACGCAGCAGTCAATTTCAATAATGTTTTACCAATTTTTGGTACAGAAGGACAGCATAAGGACATGACACTCAATTCATAATGCAGTAGGAGGATTTATTAAAATCAATGATGGTTTACTGTTTTCTCTGCAATTTGTCAATACTGTGGTCCAAAGTAAGCCTGTAAAACTGGCTTATGCACGAGAGGTCCTGCCTTGGGCCCTTGTGAATTCATTCAAATGAGTTTCATGAAAAATTCCCTCCAATGAATTTTAAGTATGTCTTGGTCATTGCTTTCCTGTTTCCATGATGGATTGTGCTTTTGCTTGATAAAGGATCACTGATTTATACTAGCAAAAAATATTCCCTCGTTCCCAGTCTGAAAATTTCCAGACTATATCTCTCATGGAAAAAAAAAAAGTATACCTTTTTGGGATTCCCTGATTCTATAGTAACTAATGCAAGCTGTTGATTGCTATTCAGAAAACACCAACCATTCAAACCATGGTCATTATTGTGGTAACTTAAAACAAATACATAATCCTGAAACTAAATTATTGAAAGGGCTGTTTTTGATGACTAAAATGCTATCAGTGGTTTTAATGTTAAAAGTAAAATAAAATGCCTCTGCTCTTTGACTACTCTGACCCTTAAAGTATTATAATATTGTGAGAAGTCACTCTATCAGCCAGGTGTTTGATGCTAAATATGGACTGCCTTATTTCAAACAAATGGTATATGTTTGAAATGACTTGTGTAAAATATCCTCTATGGTGCCGGAGAGAGAACTAAGAAGCTTAGAGCCAGAACTTCTCCTGTATGGGATCAGAGTTCAGTCCCCCATACATACATTAGTTAGCTCCCAATCAACTGGTAACTATAGCTTTAAGGGATCTCCTTCTGGCCTCCAGGGGTACCTCACTCATGCCAGTCAATACACTCAAAGATGTGTTTAATTCTACAATTAAAAAATGAAATATTTTTAAATCTATCCATTTCTGTGATGAGTACCTATAGTTTGTTCTCCCTCAGAGCTCTTGAATTATTCCCGCAAGGCTTGACATAAAATTTGTCATTGAAGATGAACATAAATATAAAGGGTATGTCATCACATGGTCAAATTACTGCAGATTGTGTGGAGAATTACAATTGTTAATTTAGGAAATGCAGTCATATTCCTATCAGTAGAAGCACACATTCTAACTGGACATTTAAATAGAAAATTATTATGTAATTCTCCTGAGGCAGGCACTTTTAGCTTGATGTAGATGATTTGGTATCTTGATTTCTTTAGTTATTGCTGAGAGACCAAAAAAAAAAAAAATACTGTGGGAGAGAAAACTTCAGGGAGAAAGAGATTATTTTAGCTTTCAGTTTCTGAAGTGCTGCCAATCATTGTGGTGAATGTATGGCCCGAGGAGTAGGAAGATGATTGTCATATGGCCTGATCATTCAGGAATGTTACTAGGAAGAGAGCCAGGCTACAGTACTCATAGCCCAGACCTTGTGATTGACTTTCTCCAGCTAGGCCCCACAGCCTACAGATTTCACAACATCCCAAAACAACAGTACATGAGCCTATGAGGGACATTTCACATTCAAACCACAATACTATCTGTCACATTTTCTCTATAAGTATGAGAAAGCAATATGTAGGTAATGAAACTATAGATCATTAGCTGTAATATTTAATCAATGTTACTATGCATTGTGTATTTAATAATAAAAATGATATGTAATACATGAAAATAGTTTTTATTCTTATAACTATATTTTAAGGCTTATTTTGTGGTTTACAACAGACACAAGTTACATCTTAGACATGATGGTGCTAAGGTCTTTCTACATAATAGTAGTTGTTAATCCTATATTTCTCCTTATTATGATTCCTGTAGCTAGGAATAGTTTACTTATTATTTGGTTACAGTCTAAAATTACATTAAGTAGCTTTTCTTTTTGTGACATCTTGACCCACTGTAAATGTATCTTTTATTCACCAGATGTAAATGTCATCTTGGAGGTTTACTATCTTTCAATATGGATTAAAGAAGAAATTATTTTGATATTTTGGAGCTAAACAAACCTTTAGTGTATATATTTTGAGATCTCAAAGGACAATTTGTTTGAATTGCAGCATGCCTTTTGTAAGTAGCTTTTAAACTTAAATCCTTCCAAATCCTATGTGCCTGTCTCTGCATTCTAAGTATTGGGATCAAAGACATGTGGTTCCCAACTGATAAGATTAAAGATGTGCTCCACCACCCCTGGATCGAAGTTTTTCTCTATTTAGAGCTTGTTTTGTGTCAGTCTGACCTTGAGCTCTGAGATCTGCCTGTTTCTGTCTCTAGTGTGTGGGGATTAAGGGTGTATCCTTCTCAAATGATGGGATTAAGGGTGTGCACCATCACCACCCTGTTCCTAGTAACTCTAGAATTTATAAGACAACTAACTCTATACTGATCCTCTTCTGAAGTTAAAAGCGTTGGCTAACACCACGCATTTCATGTATTTTACCTTAGCTCTAAGTTTTTTCAACTCTTGGAGGTTTATAAAACCAGGTTGAACAGCTGTAACCTTTAATTTATTTACAGTGTTTTAAACCTGTTACCTGTTTCTATAAAACTCTCCTTGTAAAACCACCTGATCCCTCTCTCTGTGCTGCTCTCTCTTTTTTCCTAATTTTATTTTTTAAAGATTTTATATATTGTTTTAAAGATTTTTTTTTAACAATCCAATCCCCATCCCTGTCCCTCTTCTCTTCCCAGTCCCACCCTCCCACCAAGGCCCCTACACCCTCCCACACTTAGCACCAACCCACCCTGGTACATCAAGCCACATCAGGACTAAGTACTCCTCCCTAGAGGCTCCCTTAAGTCATATCTTTCCTCTGTTCTCATGAGACTTGAGCATATCTTATCTCTGACTCATTCTGTCAAATATTTCTCTAATTTATCATTTTGTTTGACCCTCAATTAGACATCACTTTCTTTCTTTTTTTCCAATGTTTATTTATTACTTCAGGTTACATCTCCATCACAGTGTCCTCTTTCCACCCCTCCCAGTCTCACCCTCCCACCCTCTATCCCCTATCCCTTCCATGGAGTATCCCTACATAACAGTCCCCCGCCCCAGTTCAGCAGTCATATGAGGGCCAAGAGCCTCCTCATACACTGGGGACCTACAAGTCATCACCACTAGGGCAAAGTGTCTCATTGACAGGAAGAAAAAGAAAAAGTCTATGTTCCTGTTCCCTTTGGTGCATTGGTTGTAGTATAGTTATCCTGTACTATATGGCTAAAATCCAATGATAAGTAAATAGATGCAATGTGCATCCTTCTGGGTCTGGGTTAGCTTACTCAGGATGAGCTTCTCTACTTTCATCCATTTGGCTGTAAATTGCAGAATTTCATTGTTTCTGATGGCTGAGTAGTATTCCATTGTGTAGATGTACCACAGCTTTTTTATCCATTCCTCCATTGAGGAACATCTGGGTTGCTTCCAGTTTCTAGCTATTACAAATAAGGCTGCTATGAAAAGAGATGAGGAAACATCCTTGTGGTTTGGTGAGGAATTATTTGGATTCTCTGCAGAGGAGAGAGGTGGCAAGACCATTTTGCCCTGGAGACATGAGAGTTTTCAGCATCCTGAAGATGAGTCTCTTAATATAGGACTGGTCATATTAAACAAACAAAGGGGAAATGATATGTCCACTGTTTTAGGTAAGCATTTCCAGGGACTGACCTTGAACATATGTTATCAGTTTGGACAGATAAGCCAAAAGTGGCTCCATGGTACTGAGAACAAAAACCTACTAGGCCTTCATCTCATACCAGGAGGGTGTGGACAAAGTCAGATGCTTGACATCTTTACTTATCTATATATGGATCCCTTCTTTATCTGTCTGTCTGTCTAGTATCTGTAGAGGTCCTAGTCCCACAGGGGTATTTCTAAATTACTCTTGATTTTTTGTGATGTTGCTCAATCTGACCACTTCAATTTTGAAAAAAGGTCAGTGTAGGAAGAGATAACAGTCAGAGTATCTGTGAGAAAAATTGATCCAAGGAGCCATGAAGAATTTGGAGCACAAGACAGACATTTACATGTTATTGAATGTTATATGCTGGTGATATAGCACAGTAACTTACAAAAAGGGACAGGAGAGTAGTAATAATAATAGTAGTAGTAATAATAGTAGTAGTGATAGTAGTAGTCGTGTGTAGTTAAAATAGAATTAGGACAATCTTATTCTTACTAGAGGAAGAGACAGTTAATAAAACCACCCAAAGAACTGATGGTATGCTATGTCATCAGCATTAGTGGGGTTGGTGATAATTTTTGTTACCATTGTCTGCTGTATAATGTACACCATGGAAATGATTGTTGGTTTGGTTAAAAGTTGGAGAAACTTTATCAATCAGTTGAAGTTCAGAGGTTATGCTTTGGGATTTTTCCATTACAGCATCATTGGGAACATTTTATTTTAAGGGTAATCAGAAGATTTCTTGATATCATTCCTAATATTCTTTGTTTAATAAGCTAAATATAATCATTCATCTGTTGGGATCATGTGGTGTAGGCCCATAAGTGGATAACATTGGAAATTCTCTTCTCTATATTTATATTGACAAAGGTTGAAATATTTGTTTAATTTTGACAGATCAAACTATGCAATCAACTGCTTATTACACCAGACTCATGCATAAGAAAAGAATGATGGGAAACTTTGCAAGACAAATCACTTAAAGTAGTTGTCTTATTAGCAGTGTCTTTATATAATAGTTCCTAATGAAAATGTACAAGACATAGTTCATGGTTAGGATTCACACTGTGGGTCAAACATGAATTAGATCTATATCTCAGTGGTTTTTTGAGAGCACATAACCTGATGCCACCACGAAATTGGACATCTAAGAGAGAAATGCAAACCCATCAGGTCTTATAAATCTTTCCAGTGATGCCTCATGGACATGGCATATGGATACCTGAATAATTTTTTTAAACTAATGAGTTTGACAAAGGAATAAATATTAGCCTCCTTTAAATTAGGAAGAATGGGGATTAGAGTAAAGGATATGTTACAGATGTGATAAGTAATGTTGCAGAATGAGTCATAGTGTGTGGGTGGAACATAGTATTAGACTTGGTCTCACCAATTTAGAACATGGGTCACTTTTTTCTGAGCTAGAGTTAAGCACTTCAAGTGTTTAATTGAACCAAGGTCATAATGGCTTATATCTGGGCAGCATTTTCCTTATGAAGAATTAGAAAAAAAATAGTGATAATGGTTTTAGATACAACTGTTATCTAAGTAACATCTTGTATGGTTAAGTCTAATGTTAGAGGAATGCAAGCCCTTAGATTTTTAAGAGAAAAAAAAAAGTACTTGCTATTTTAATCCTTGGTTATACAATGTGGCTGTGTTTTTATGATAAATCAGGTGGTCAAAATTAACCCATTTTTTTTAATGTCAAAATTTCTTTAGTCCTATACAGAACACATTGTTTGAAGAATAGATTATAAGGAAAAGTTCCTTTTAAAGGCTTTTATCTCCATTTTCCTAGATGTTTTCATGCCATATATGGGTGTAAGAAATATTGACTTTCCTCCTAAGGACTTAGCTCCTTACCTTGCTACAGATGCCCTGGAGGCAAACCACAGTGGATGCCAAAGAAATCTTGGAGACTTCTGTTCCCATCTGTAAGTTACTGATGGAAAAATGTGATGAAAAGTTGAATAATTCTTTTCACTTCTCTCAAACTAACATCCAGAATGGCAGTCCAGAAACTCAAAGGTAGCAGTTGGTGTGTCCCATTAGGGCTCTCTCAGTATCTGTTCCCAATGTAAAGATTGTTTATTCCTATCCATGCCTGCAGTCCCCATGCAAACCAATTTCACTTCTTCCTCAGTTATTTCTGATGCCTCCATTTAAAAAATACACTATTTCCCCTCTCATCTTAATCTGAAAGGGAAATTTCAAGGTGAGAAGTGCACACAGTCTACGAGACATTTTTTTCCCTCTTGTTCTCAAATGTTACATAATGGCTCAAGATGCTGTTCTTTGGGAGTGATATAAAGTACTCTCTTCTCATACAGAGAGGGTGTGGGAGAGGGATATCAGCATATACCAAATAAGTTGTTTAATAAATAAAAGCAAAGATATGACATAAGCCTCTTGTCTGGCAATGGTGATAGAGAGATATTGTTCCAAGTGTTGTGGAAGGGGGAGTTATTTCTATCCTTTAGAATCTTGCTGCTCTTACTCGGGCAATATGTACTACACTTTAAAAACCTAAATAAGAAGCATGGTAAAACTTATGATGTTTTTCTTTTCATTTTAAAAAAGCTATCTAGACTGGGGAAACCTCTTTAGAATTCACCAAGTGTAAAATCAACTCAAGTTCTGAGAATTTAGCAAATACTCAGCATAAAATAGTGAAAATAACAAAAGAGATATGTACAGAAACACAGAAGTGATGGCATCAGCCCACGGTTTACTTTAGCCTTCCTATATATGGTAACCATATGATGAAAACAAGTATACATGAGGCTCACATATGCATACTATATCTTGATAACTTTCAAGGTGGTGAAAATCAAATTTTTGGTTTGTGGTCAGTAAACTGATCCAGCAGTATGAAATTTTGTATCTACATTAAAGTCTCACTTAACAAGGGTCTCAGAAAAAGGACCAAACTGTATTTCCTGTAGATATACAACCAAGAAGAAATCACAGAAGATCACAAAGTTCAGAGAAATGTTTTGTTTTAAAGTTTATAATGCAAAAAAATTAGATATAGATAGATTAAACAAAACTAGATACTACCCAATGTGACTTTGTAAAGTAGAAAATAAGCTTAGGGGAAGAACTGTGTACCTCTATTCCTAGAACTCCCTCTGACATTTTTTAACCTTAGAATAGGTACAATAAAACAAACACATAAATAACTAAACTAGATTATTTTGCAAATATTTGTATAATTTTTGCTTCTTCGCATTAGTATAGATCTTTTTCTCTTTTATCTAATAACACATTCTCTTCTAATTGAAAAGGAAGATTATGTTTTAATTCAGCTTATAGTATACAACAGCAAGGTGGGGTGATGAGTAGGAATATTCAGCATGAATATAGTATCAAAAATGAAATTTAAAAGCTGGGCTTGCTTGCTTTAGGAAGTTCTAGCAATAAGAGTAAGTGTATGGATAATCAAAAACATTTGTTTTTCTTTGGATATCATTAAATTCCCTCTTTTTCTTTTGATCAGAGTATGTTCATGTGTTATAAGTGTCTTATCAAATGGTAATTTTAACTTCTCTGCAAATGACTAATGCATCAAGAACATCAATTATCTTACTAAGAAAACAGAGTCACAAAATGGAACTCTTTCTTTATCATTTGAATATATTCTGACTTCAGTTGTATATTTTACTTCATTTCCTCTCAAATAACATATGTACTAGCTTAGAAGGTAGTGGAAATTTTCATGATTTTCACTATTAGTATAAGCCATCAAAGTAAGTAGGCAGTTGGAAGCAATGACTGAAAAGAAAAATCTCTTCCCTTTAACAAAGTTGAAGTATAGCTCAGTCTTGCGATTGTGATTAAGATCCACAACTCTGGAATATATGAAGAGTAGATACAATAATGTTTTTGTCTCATATTATCTATTTCAAAAACCAGTTCTTTTAATGGACAAACTGAGAATGAGGTAATGAAGGAATAGGTTACAGAATAGAGTCATGAATGGGATACAGATTGCTGTTTTTACTCTAGTTGAAGAGAATAATGTAGCAAAAAAAATTTTTCCTCTAAGCAAGGCTCTGATTGGTGTATATTACTTGTTCAAAATTAATTCTTTATATTTTATTTAACACCTCATAGTGTGAATACTACTTGAACAGCTTTAAAAAATAATTTTCCATGTTTCTGATTACTTTATCTTGTCAATGTTAGTGTGTGGTATCTGAAGAAAAGAAATAATGAAGAGCAATATTTGTAACCAGAAATTTGTCTTCATTTTCAGTAATAATAATGCACTTCGTTGCAAAAAATAAAATAAAAGAAGATAGAAGAGAGATGGAGAGAATAAGGAGGGAGGAGACAATAAGGAAAGGAAGAAAGGAAAAATAGAAGGAGGGAGGGAGGGATGGAAGATATATCTTGTTACCCATATTAGTGGTATTTATTTGTGCAAATATAATTATCTAAAACTAAATATTTTAGATAATTGTACAAAAAACACAGATTTTTGTCTTAATTCAGGTGCTACATTGTCTTGCATTTAAAATTTTTATTTATCTAGTTTTTAAAGTTTTGTGTACTATAAAAAGTTTTTTAAATTTTACAGATATTTCCAGATGTTGTCTGGATGTACACTACCAATCTGCTTGTGATAAACTTTTGCTCAGAAAGGTAGAGGGAACAACTGATAGAATGCATATTTTTCCAGTATCATTTATGATAACTAACATTTCTTTCATATTTGCTCAATATATTTTCACGGTTTCCTAAGCAAAAACAATTCTCCTTTGTATAACATAAGCACTGAATGTTGCTAACATATTGAAACTCTCACTCTATATTTGCATACTTATCATAAAATGCCAATTGCAGAAATCCCATAGACAGACTCTAGTGCATCTATTGGATATTTTTGGCAGAAGAACTGATTGTGTTAAAGGAAACATGGAAGGGAAATGCCAGTGAAGAGAATCTGAAAATAGTGATATGATTGACATGAATCTCATTGGTCCTCCTCTGACATTTTTGGAGAGGTGGGGTGGGGGGTCATGAAATGTGGAATTTACTCTTCCCAGTCAGAAAGGGCCTGACTTTGGTTGAAATCACAACATTCAATTTTTAAAAAGTTAACTAAGGAATTAAAAAGGAAATCAATTCTGGAAACCTTCTGCTGTATTTGATGCTTCCATGTATTTCGGTTTTGTAGTTTAATTATGCAGTTCTTGCCCCACTTTCCAAACACTGTTCAGGTGGTAGGTAGTTAAAGAGTCTCTCAAATAAATCTTAAGATATCAACATGAAATCTCAAAACTGGGACTTAGTATTCTGATGTTTTTTTTTAAATCATATTCTTCTTTGATGGATATGCGTTGTACCGACTAGAGGTGACTTTAGAAGCAATCAGTTACTGCAGACTTTATTCAATTTTTTGGACATAGGTATGATTTTGAGCAAAGGTGTATACGTGTATTTGTGTGGCCCACTTGTTCTATAAACTATCCAAGGAATTTAGCCAATAGAAAGCATCGAAAAAGAGAGATGCTCACTGCAAATAAAGTAGTTCATATTTTATCTTAACTCCAATATATTTACTGCTTTACTTTTTATACTAGATAAAATTTAATGTCATTGTCAGCATACTGGAAAAAGATATTGATTGCTCGCTCTGTTTTAGTCACTAGATATAGAGATTTGTAAGTAATCAAGAGATTGCAAAACCAATTAATTTCTGATAAGCATGAAGAGTCAGTCACATATAAGAATTTAATGTTAACTTTTCAAAGTCCCCTTTTAATCCAGTTTAAGTTTATGAAAACAATTATGTCATTTTATTGGATGTTGTTTGTGTGTGCATGTGTATGAATTAATTTTCAAGTTTGTGGCACGTACTTGTGTTTGTATACAGCAATTGCAGTTATTCATCAGGAACCTTACATTATTATTATTTTTGTTTTGAGAGAAGAACTCTCACTAGCCTAGATGGCTAGACTGGCTGACCAGTGAACCCTACAACCCTTTACCTTGTCAAAGGTGAGATTATAAATGTACAACACCGTGGCTAGCTTTGTTTTTTGAAACATGGGTACTGTGGATCCAATTTAAGCCTTGTGTTAAAAGGCAAGTACTTTAATACTTGAGGATTTCCCCTAAACTATACGCTATTGCTTTGAATAAATTATGCTATCTGTGGAATTGTTTATAATGTCATGAATTATGATATGTTATGTAAAACGGAAAATGACAAAATTCAACTCCAGCAAATGCTTCAAAGCGTTTTAGAGCCATGTATTCTGTCTTGGTGAACAGCTATTCTTTAATTTTCTCTTATTTCATCACAATCATACTGTGGAATAAACAACTACATGTGCTTTCACATTGGTTTAGGTACAAGTAAAGTATATTAAGTTGGTAATAAAATTGTAACTTATAGATATGACACACTTTTCTGATAAAGACTAATCAAGACCTATTCAGTCTAACATATATACAAACCACCTAATGTTACTTTTAAAGTACCAGGGTAAATATACAAGAGTAACTTAGTAGAAGAACTGAAGACAGAAAGTATTTAATAAAATGCATTTTTTATTTTCTAATATTAAAATCAGGTATACAATCAGATCCTGTGGATTTCTGTGTGTAATCCTGATAAAAAGACAGGTATTTGTTGAAATTTGTGACATATTATTTTGTCTGTGTTGAATAAGGAAAATGGAATTATTCCTAGGGCCTTAGGCAAAGATGCCCCAAGAAAATCTTATACTGAATATGGATTACTTTAGGCTGCACCAATAAAATTCTGTATCCTGAGTAACTTGTAAACAAGGTACATGAATGTTTTATAGTGATGGTGGCTAGATGTTTGACATCAGAGTAAAATCATTTCTCATTCTTGGACAGAGATCTGTTCTTGGCACAGAGTGTCATCTGATTGTCACTAATAGAAAAAAAAAGAGAGACTCAGGTCACTGAAACCCCATTTGAGGGCCCTGATCTCATTCACAAAGTCTCCAACCTAATATACTAACTATTGACAGAGGGCTTACATGCCAATTTTTTCATTTCAAGGTATGAATTTTCTAAGGACCCACACATCCAATCCATAACACAACTTAATTAACCATCTAACTACATGAAGTTAGATTATCCAGAATAATGATGCCATAAAGCATCAATAGCATTTAATATTTACCACAAATTTAGATTTAGATGTTTAAATTGTGTGAATGACAAGATGCATGGAGAAACAAATTAGAAATATTTCCAAAGTGTTGTTTCACACACTTCTTATGTGGAAAGAAAGAAAAGATTGGCTTTGAGATCTAGACTTTCATAGTAATATGGATTCCAGAGTGTACGATGTATGGTTGGAATTTGTACTGTGTGGCTAGGTTTTTTGACATATTCTCAAAAGTTGAAAAAGACCTGCAAATGATAATTTATTCTATAAACAGGAACATATAATATAGAAAAACATATAAATTGGGCAGTGCTTTTTACACAATGGAGCTGTTAAAAAATGGCATCATGAAATCTGCTGGCAAAAGACTGGAACTAGAAAAGATCATCTAGAGTGAGGTAATCCAAATCCAGACAGACAAATATAGCACATACTCACTTATAAGTACATATTGGCACAAAGTAAAAGATAACCATGGAACAATCCATAGACCTATAGAAGGTAACTAAGAAGCAGGGCTTAAGGGGAGATGCATGAATCTCACTGTGAATGGGGAAATAGAATAGACATCACAAGTACACCGGGGTCTGGATGGGGAGATGGGGATTGGAATAGGAGGGAATTGTCAAGGGAGGTCAGAAGGAGAGAGTACTGTACTGTCATTACCAATAAAATTCAATGGGTATTTCTAGGACAGCTAGAAACAGAGTGTAATGAAAACTCACAGGACCCTATGTGGATGACCTTAGCTAAGACTCCTAGCAGTGAAGGATAAGGAGTTTGTAACTCATCATCACCAATAACCAGGCAAGATATTCAATTAAGGGATTTGTACACCAATCCAGCCACAAAACATTTGCCCTACAATTTTTCCGGCCCCCAAGATGTCCTGGGGTAAAGGTGGCACAGAAATTGTGAGAGTGACACACGATTAATTGGGACAGCTTGGAACCCATGCCATGAGGGAAAGCATATCCCTGACATTTCCTGGAGGTACAGGAACCAACATATGGATAACTCAGAGACCTAGGATAGAACCAAACACAAATGGCAAAAATAGTCAATGAAGTGATTCCTAATGATATTCTGCTATACTCATAGATTGTTGCCTAGCCTAGTTGTTACCAGAGAGGCTTCAACAAGCAACTGATTTCGAAACAGATGCAGAGACCAATAGCCAAACATTAGGTGGAACTTGAAGAATCCTATGGCAGATCGGTAGGAAGGATTGTAGGAACTAGAGGGGACAAGGACCCCACAAGAAAACCCACAGAATCAACCACCTTGACCCATAGTGACTCCCAGAGACTGAACTGCTAATCAGCAAGTCTGGTTGCTGATAACTTAGGCCCTCAGTACAAATGTTACAACTGTATAGCCTTGACTTCTTATGGGACCCTTAACAGGGGGGACAGAGGATATCTTCAACTCTGTTCCCTGCCTTTGGAACCCTTTCCTCCTACTGGATTACTTCATCTAACCTTAATAAGAAAGGAGGTGCCTGGGCTTGCTGTAACTTCATTATGTCATTGCTGGTTGGCATCCATGGGAGAACTGCCCTTTTCTGAGGAAATATGAAGGAGGACTGGATGGGGCAGGAAAGAGGGGAGGTGGGGGGGACTGAGCAGAGAGGAGGGAGAGGAAACTGAGGTTGGGATGTTAATTAATTTATTAATTAATTAAGAAATCATTTCTCAGTCCCAGTTGACATGAATGCATAGTACTTGGAATTGTATTTAGAGAACCTAGAAAAAATATCAGCACAGAAATTATTATACGAAATTTTCAGTTGAATTGGATTGAAAATAACCAAAATGAGAGACAATAGCTCTGGCTTTTAAAAATTTATAATACAGGGTCAATCTGGATATTCATGTTAAGGTAAAAATTGACTATATATCAAATCTCAGAGCAAATTGTAACAGAACTCTCTGTCTAGGTCAAAGCAAATATCCAAGTTCCTGTTGCAGATTTTCATAAGCCAGTGATAAATAGGGAGCTGAACATGACATAACTGTAAAGAGGAATATAGCACAGTCAGCCTTCCTTGAAGGAGACCTCAGAGCTTCTCTGAATGCTTTCAGAGGACAGTGATATGCTTCTCTTATCTGCAAGTTTTGAGAGCAAGATTCAGCAACAATTCTCTGCAAACTTCTACGTAGGAAGTAGCCTTTATATATAGGCCATGTGATTTCAGACACATATGTTCACTTCTGTCTTTATAATATAAAAGCAGTCATGGACAATATGTAAGCCAACAGGACAGTTGTCTTCATTATCCGGAAACTTTGCTTATCTCTGTGACCTAAGGAAGATGAGAAAACTGATTTGTAAAGGTTTTTGAAGTGGAACTGCTGGAAATGTTGCTGTCCATATACTCCTAATTTCTATGCCATTAATGAAGAAAAAATATTTGTCTAGGAAAACAGAGACAATGTTATGGAAATCTTATATAAATCCATTTTACATAATGCCAAATGAATCAGGTTGGTAGCACAATTACAGAATCTCCAAAGAAAAAGTTTTGGCTTGGGAGGGATTACAGAGAAAATCCTTAGTTGAAAAGTAGTCAGCTAGACTGAAATTTATTATCAATATTTGTAGAAAATACAGAATTTTTAAAAAGATTAGGTCAGCATTTATTCTGAGACACTATGAACACCAAAACCATCCCCTCGTGCTTCACTTCTTTCCTGGCTTTCATTCTAACTGACAAAATCAGGCAGGGGAATCTCAAGGTAAAAGGAAAGAAAGGCCATGCATGATATCTAGAATATTCTATCAGACTTCAGTTGTACTATGTCTCAATTACTTTAGAAATGCTTTAGATAAGACAATGAGAATTTTATCCAAATTGCATTGGATACTACTAATTCTGTGGAATTTGTTAACAAGATGTGTCTTTTATCCTTTACTTACAGTTTTTAATTTCATGTAACAACATTGTTTAATATATAAATATATACATGTGTATATATTATTATGTATGTATGCATTAGCTTCCTACACACATATGCTAATCTATTTAGTGCTGTAGTATTGGATATAGTAGGTATGAACTACAAAGGCTAATAAAGATGATTTTGATATATACATTGACATTAACCAAGTGTGGGGAAACCCACAAAGGTGCAAAGAGAATCATTCATAATGCTTTACTAAATATGTGTATATTAATATTCTTAATTGTAGTTTGGAAATATTATTGGATTGTTCAAAATAAAATGTAGAAAAAGGCAATTTAGAAGTGCTTGAAGTGATGCTAAAGCATGCTATCAATTTAATTAATAAATTTGCACTTGCTCCACTTTCTCTCCAGGTCACATAACTTTTCATCTCTTAAATTAACTCAGCATGGAGCACAATTTCAGGAATATCCCTGAGAATGCTTTTTATTAAAATAGAATCATAATTTTAAGAAATTGTTACCTTTATTTGTAAAAAAAAAAATAACAGTGATAATCTGAGTATTTGCACAGAGCAAGCTTTTTATGACACTTTAATTATTTACATAGGCATTTTTATTCCCCCGTGTCTGCAGGTTTACTTCAGCATTTCCCAGTGAAAAACAGACATCATCATGTGGTCAACTGTCCACACAAGATACAAGTTTTACTCTGAATGGCTGCTTCAAATGCCTGAGTCAAACATGTAGTTATTTCCATAACTATATGATCTTCAACAAGTTTTATTGCTTTTAGTTCATATGTTTTATCATTAGACAGGGTAATGACATGGAAAAATGTCAAATGGGATGAAAAGTCACCGTGATAATTGCCACTGAAATCACTGTTCTTTCTCTTCCCCAGACGTCTGGACCTCTAATGCTCTGGGGACTTGCTGAAATTTCCATCTCCCTTGTCTGTCTGGCAGTCAGTCATGAACATATTGAGCATCAGTAGCATCTTTGAAGTGTGTCCTACATGATTATTTTTAGGTTGCCTATAAACGTTGGATTAATTCTATACCACCATTTAAGAAAATTTAGGATGTTTCAGGTATAAAAAGAAGTAATATAATTTTCTAACATTTCTAATTTATAGAAATTAGATTTTTACTATATTACCACCTCAAATTGGGTACCTTACCCCTTTAATGTACATATATAAAGCAAAATTGCATGAGTGATTTTAATGATGACTGTCCTAAAATGTAATAAAAATAATGAAATTCCAAATAAATAAAGGCTTCCCTTTCTAGATCTTCAGGTTATTTTTATATCATATTATCTTATGTTACCAACCCACCAGCATGCCCAATTTTGACATCAGAAGTTTACATCAGTTCTGAAAGCATGAATCATATGAGAGCAATATATTTTAATTTATATTGAGAATTATTATTTTTCACATAAAGTCAATGGATTATTCAAGGTGACTGCAAATAATTATATTCATAGAGAACCTGCTTTTGCTAACTGTTGGATAACTGGCCATTGCCTCCTGAACATAGTCAGCAACCAGTTGATGTCTCTCAGCTTTATTTACAGTTTAATTGGGTGCATGAGGTCAATAATTTAATAAAGGGATCAATGGCTAATTTTAAAGGTGACAAAATACTCTGCAGGAATTGTTAAATAACAAAAAATAAAGATTAGAGGAGAGATCTAACTTTACTAATCAGAAACAAACCACAAGACCTTTAAATATTTACAGAGATGACACGGTCAAATTCAGTGAGCAATGAACAAAAACAAATTAACCTTCCAGTATAAGATAACACATTGGTGGTCTCAAGTGTGTTCCAGTCTGACAGTACCGTTAATGTTTTCTTTACTACACAGTAAATGTTACCATTATAAATACAGGCATTTAAACCTTGAATCATTTCATGTAACTCATGATTGGAAACCACTGAAGGAGTATGGTACACCTCCATTTTCAATTGTTTCTGAGTTAATTTCTTGAAGAAGAAAAGAAGAAGAAGAAGAAGAAGAAGAAGAAGAAGAAGAAGAAGAAAAGGAGAGAAATAGAAAAGACCAGTGCAGATGGAAATTTTTGAGCTAAATACATACAACAAAATTTATCATAATGAGAATAATGTACTGCTTTGGTATTTTCCAACAACTTCTGTCATTAATTTCATTCTTTCTTTCAACAAATATTTCTTCCATTTTTTAGTCTTACTTTGAACCTAGTAAGTTTTAGTAGTGTTGTTTAAAGGAGTAGGGGATGGGGTATTTTAATAGAATCATCTGAACACAATAAAGTAGAATAATTAGTTATTTCAAGTGAAAATTATATTAATTGAATGGGGAATATATTTAATTTACAGGGTTGGGAAGATACATTTATGATAATATGGAAGATTAACATTTATATTTACATAGAAATTAATTTCAAAGTATATATATTCAACGTTTTAGTTACATAAAAATTACTTTGAAAGTATGGAAAATGAATCTAAATGGAAGGTATTTGATGGGGGTGGAAATGAGAAAATGAGCATGAGCTAAGACTAAAGTAAATCATTTAGATCATCATTCTGTGTATGCAGCCAGCTAGTTTTATGTCAAGTTGACACAGCTTTAGTCTCCTAAGAGGAAGAAACCAGCAGAAGATGTGCATCGAAGAATCTCCAATTGGAGATGGTTGAATTAGTGACAAGCCTATCTCTTGGCAAGAAAAATCCCTTGTTTCAACTATAGACAGACTGCTGTCCAAACAGGACAAAACTTGGAAGGAGGTAAGTGGGCAGCCTAGCTCTGCCAAGACAGGGGAGGAAAGCCCTTCATAATTCTTGCTTTACAATCAATGTCTGTCAGAGAAACGGGGCCAAACGGTTGAAGATTGATGCTGCAATGTATGGAGAAAAATTGGGAACTGTCCAGGCAGCCACTGGTATGTCATTTCTTAGTTTTGGAAGCTGCATGCCCTGCACTTCCTGTATAATCAGATATATTTATCCCTCTCAGGTCTCTGAGTTGGTTGAAGACTAGATCTCATAGTTAAATTTTGAGTTGTTTAGGAATTAAGAGGGTGTTCTGGATCGAAGAAGATGTTTTTAAAATTGTGATGCAAGTTAGGATGGAAGCTGATTGGATATAGAACTTTAAACTCATGGAGAATGTTATATAGTAGAATGTTAAAGTCAGGTGCCAAATATATATTGACTGGACATTGTGAATGTATGCTAAGCCATATAACTTTCATAATTGTGGCCTAATTATTTCTGTTGTTTTGTATTGTATTTGTTATAAGAGAAAGAGCCATTTGTTTTACTAAAAAGGGGAGCTGTTGGGGGGAAAAGATGCACCTTAATTAAAAAAAAAAAAAAAACGAAGGGGATGGGAGGGTTGAGGGGGAAGAGGATGGGAGGGGGGGCCTGGAGGGGAGAGTAGGGAGGGGATTGAGATTGAGATGTAACTTGAAGAAATAAAAAAATGAATAAATAAAAACATAACATCAAAAAAGAAAAAGAAAAAAGAAAAGAAATTGCTTCCAGAAGATGTAACTGTAAACAGATATACCTGTAGGTCAATTTCTTTAATAATGACCAATATGGGAGCACCCAGTCCACTGTGAGCAGTGACATCCCTGAACTTGATTATCCTAGATTCTATGTGAATGCAAGATGTGAAACTGAGAGGAAAAAATCAGTAAGTAGCACTTCTTTATCTGCATTAGCCTTGCCTCCAGGGTCCCTGACTGGTTTTAATTTCTGTCTTGGTTCTCCTCAGTTGACTGTAATCATAATATGTAAATCAAATAAACAATTTCCTCTACAACTTGCCTTGGTTATGGCGCTTCTTCACAGCAACAGTAACTATGAAAACGTGGCTGAAATTTTCCTTCAAAGTTTAAGATCTTCACATCAGCTTACAGTTGACTTTCATGTGAAAATATCAATTCAGTCAATTTTTTTTCATAAGGAACAGGCTGATTATCTTTATAGATATGATACCATTTCCTATGTTGAAAAGAATACTGTGTCTATCAAAACACCTATTCTCTCTCTCTCTCTCTCTCTCTCTCTCTCTCTCTCTCTTCTGAATGTAAACATTTAATTTTCTAATCCAATTGCAGTACTTTATGCCCAAGTATTCATACATGTGGGAAACACTTATTAGGTTGCTTCTTGCTTAATATAGTAACAAGTAAAGAACTTGCAAAGATAATTTTAATATTCTATTGAAATGCCCATACAGAGAGTTTTAGGGTGTATTACATGGGAGAGCATGGCATTTCTGTTTGTTTTGTTTTAAATCACAATAAATACCACATTAGTAGTGTATAGGCTCAGTCATTGAAACAATAATGAGTAACATAAATATCCAAGAATTACAAAAAATATTCTTCACACTCTGTTAAGTTCCTATGATTGGCTGATATTCACATTTTTACCCTTACTGCAAAACACATCAACTACAATGGGGAGGAAAAACTAATAAAAATCTCTTACTATGATTAAAAACTCAATAATTCACTGTTATAAATGTGGATATTTTAGCAAACAAAATCATCATAAGTGCACAAGAAAGCAGTTTTGTATATTTTAACTGAATTAACCAATTTATTCTAATAAATATATATCTTGAATTCTATAATTAGCTTCATGAATTTTATATATTAACTTTTTACTATTATTTATATCTTGTTGAATTGAATTAGTCTTCTCTGTTCAATTATTTTGTTATAAACTTGAGGTACTTTGAAAATAAAACACAAAAAGACTATGTATTTTTTATACACAAGTGTCTAACTTCTTAACTGAATTCTCCAGATTGTCATCTTGGTTGTGAAAAACAGTTTTTTATTGAGCCTTAAAGACCGGGTAATATGTTTTAAAACATTGCATTTCTAGATCATCAAAGTAAAGAATGTGAACAATTCGTCCAGGAAGTTAAAGTTTCTGAGTTCATTTGAGGCTTAGTCACTGAAGTCAAATATATTTGGAAATATCAGATGCTTTTTTTCTGTAAATTTCATATCCCAGGTGGTATCAAATGGACTGTTATAGATCAAATCGTTTTGTTATAGAAGACTAATGGCATTTATAGGGTGCCAGTATTTGGATAACCTCAACCATCCAAAAGCCTTTAAAATACTTTTTATCATTTCAGTGTCTAATAAGCTAATAGAATTTAGTCTTAATGTTATTAGATTTCTTGAGTCTCTTACCAGAACTTTGATACCTCTTAACAATTTTCTGAATTGGGAAACTACTATACTGAAGAATAAGCCATAACAAACATTCCCCCTGAAATATATTTAACAGCCAGAATTTTTGTTTTTCTCATTCTCAATGTAAGGGACATAATCTAGTACTTGTATATTTTTTTTATTTTGTAAAGAAAGGTTTTGGTATGCTCAAACCCAGTTCACTTTACTAAAGAATTTTAAGATATGAAGGATTAAAAATATTCAGATGACCCGAACTTCAGTCTTTTGTTTAATTTTAAATTGATCTAATAATTCAACTATTTACACTTTTCCAATTTAATACCTATGTACATTTTCATATGGATCCACTTATTTTTATCTTTTTTAGTAAAGATACTGAAGTGTTTTCATATGTAAAATAATCTTTTCATTAAGTTTAAACCAAAAATTAGTTAACAAATATATTTATTAATAACTATAAAATGTTATATTAGGCCAGCAGAGCAGCTGGGGGTGTCTGGCAGGAGGCTGGCAGGCCTGGCTCACCATCGATGGCAGCCTGACCTGCCCTGGTGATAAGGTCCAGGACCAAGGGCAACCTTTTTCCCAATAATTGGATACAACAAGACCTTTTAATATGTCAATGCTTAGGCCTTAGCTGTCTGTGAATTAGCTAACCAAAATAAATCCAACCAAATTCTCAGTTTGCCATGTGGCTTGCTATACCTTTAGAGCTCACACCGAGATTTCCTTCTGCTTCTGAATACAGCAGGGAGAGAGCTTTCTCTGTATTTTCCTAAGTTTCCTTTCTTCCTCCAGGACATCCTGCCTTCCTATACTCTCTCTTCCCAGCTAAATGGCCATCAGTGACTGTAATCATCCAATTAGAGAGTGCCTCAGAAAGGGCTGTATAAGACCGTTCTCCAGCATTAAATATTTTTTTAAATTTTCTATTTTATAGTTTTTGCGTATGGTTGCTTTGCATGCTTAGATACCAGTGCACTAGAAGTGGGCAGTGTGCCTGAAATGCATAAAAAATTGTTAGATCCCCTAGGATGGCACTTAAAGACAGTTGGAAAGTTGTAAGCTTTCGTATGGATTCTGGGTAACCCCAGTCCTCTAGAAGAACAATTATTCACTACTCTTAACAGATGAGCCATCATTCTAGCCCCTATGAATGCCTTTTATTAGACATTGATATGTCACAATACTACATGCTTTAAAGATTTCTTTATTTTTTAATATTTTGAGTATTAGTGTACACGTATGTATGTATAGCATGTTTATGCCTGGTACACTAGGAGGCAAGAAAAGGGTTTCTAAGCCCCTGGAGCTTAATTATGGTGGTTTTGAGGCACTCAACATGCATGACAGGAAGTAAAACAGGGTTGATTGCAAAGGCAGCAAGTACTTCTAACTGCTGACCTATTTCTCTATCCCTTGCCTGTAGAAAAAATAGCTAATTAAACTATTTATTAGTATTTATATTATCTTTGTTCAGTTAGGCAGTGTTAATCCTTAACCCACCATTATAAATGAATACACACAGACACCATGTAGGTCTTAACAACCTGGGTTGTGCAATCCTAGCCCATCTAAGCTAGCTCATAATTCTATTACCCAAATATAACCCCATACATACATACATTCCTTCGGACTATTATTCTCCATGCTAAGCTAATGTTCCGGGCCACATGGAAGGATCTTCTTTAATTTACCCCATGGCATGTCTTCCTTATTTACTCCTGGCTTTCCTCCAGCCTTCTTTCCTCCCAATAAGTTATCTCTCTCTAAAAGCCCTTAGTCCTGCCCTCCTCTGTCTTTGCCCAATCTCCAGGCCTCAGCATTTATTTAACCAATCAGAGTCAATTAAGTAACAGACAGCAAACAGGACCAATTAACATTTAGAATGCTTAACACCACCCCATCACTTGCCAATTTTTTTAACTATTAAAATATTTTAAAATCAGAGTAAATCTGAATCGAGCAATATTTGAATACCAGAAAATACTGGTGTTAGCATTAAGCCTGCACGGATGGGATGTTATCTTTAGACTTTTGAGCTCAGGAACAATACAGTAGCTCCTTTAGGTGGGATAGTGTCCCAGTGGAAGGGTATCCTAAGGCTGGGGGCCCAAGACAGACAGCTCTTTTTTTTTAATGTTTATTTATTACTTCAGGTTACATCTCCATCATAATTAGTTCAGAATTTATTTTCAATTTTCCTACGAAATCTTACAATTAGATGTTAAAGTTTGGGTAGAGAAAATTTGAGAACATGCCAATTAGAAGGGTCAGTTTTGCTGTTTGGGATTTTTCTGTCATTGTAATCAAATTGATAAAACTCCTTAGTAAAATGAAATAGAACTATAAGCTGAAGAATATTAATGGTGAACTACCTTAGACCAAACAAAATAACTACATAAGTTCCTGGTGATGATATTTTAAAAATTTGATGTAGATGGGACCCAGGAAAACTCTCTAATATTGCTGTTTCAGAAGGTATTTTAGTAGAAGTTGTCTAGACTACACTTATTGTGGTCCTGATAACTCTACATCCAATTACTTAGATTTATTTTAACATTTCCACTAAGTTATAGAGGAATTCAGTTATATGAGTATGTGTCATTTAAATAAAGTGCTTGTTTAAAGTTTAAAACAGAATATCGAGTAAGAAAAACAAATAAAACTAAATAAAACAAACAAAACAACAACAAACAATAAAATGTTATTTAAAACAGTGTTAGAGCTCAGATTACATTATGATTATTACCATTGTCACACAGTTTTCACAAAAATAAATTATGAATATCAAATAAAAAGTTTTTATAGAGAGACCCTACAAAGAATCATCGTCTTAAGAAATATGAGGAATGTTGAGCAGTCATTTGCATATATTTTCCCTACTCTTTTCATTTCCTGAAAGATCCTAAATTGTGTTCAAATAGCAAAAGTCAAAATATATTTCATTATGGCCTGCTTTTCTACAAGTAAATGCTTAAGACAAAATGGATATCAAGTGAATATAAATACTTGGTTGTTGCTAACTTCAGGAGGGATTTGTAAGTGAAGTGTTTTTCTGGAACTTATCGAAGATCTTTATTGTTACTTTCCATCATGACTTCTTTCTTTCCAAACTTATATATTGTTTTTACATAAGCACATAAAAGATCATATAATCTACATATTAATAAAACTATTTGCAGCATGAATTTTAACAATTGACTATGAGTAACTTTCAGAATGTAGAAAATTTCAGTTTGTGCAGATGGCATCAGCTGCAAAGTAATTCCTGTGCAAGCATGAATATCTGAGTTTGGATTTCTAGCACTTCCACAAAGAGCCTGATGCAACAGCATGCATCTGTAATCCCAGTGCTGGGAAGAAAAAAAAAAACAACAACAAAACAGAAATTTAAAAAAAAAAGAAAAAGAAAATGAAGAAAGAAAACACAAGGCTCCTCCCTACTGCTTTCTTGCTAGTCTAGTTAAATCACTGAACTCCAAGTTCCAAGAGAGACTCTGATTAAAAATCTAAACTGAAGATATCACCAAACTGATTTCTATAGGGTTGCTACAAGTTTTCTTTCCCCCAGCAATGGAGGAGGGTTCCCCTTTCTCCACTACCTCACCAGCATGTGCAATCATTTGAGTTTTTGATCTTAGCCATTCTGACAGGTGTGAGATGGAATCTCAGAGTCGTCTTCTTTGTATTTCTCTGATGATTAAGGATGTTGAGCATCTCTTCAAGATTCAAGGAATCTCAGCCATTAGACATCCCTCTTTTGTGAATTCTCGGTTTAGCACTGTACCCATTTTTTGATCAGATTATTTGGTTTCTTGGTATTTAATTTCTTGAGTTCTTTATAAATTTTGGATAGTACCCCTCTTTCAGAAGTGGGGTTGGTAAAGATCTATTCTCAATCTGTAGGTTGTCATTTTGTTCTAGTGACAGTGTCCTTTACCTTACAGAAGCTTTTCAGTTTCATGAGGTCCCATTTATTGATTTTTGGTCTTAGATCCTGAGGTATTGGTGTTCTGTTCAGGAAGTTGTCACCTATGGCAATGAATTTGAGGCTTTTCTCCACTTTCTCAGTCTGGCGATATCTTAGAAAACTTGGAATAGTTCTACCTCAAGACCCAGCCACACTACTCCTGGTTATAGATCCAAACAATTCCTCACCAAACCACAAGAACATCTCCTCAACTATGTTTATAGGAGCTATACTTGTAATAGCTAGAAACTGGAAGCAACCCAGTTGTCCCTCAACTGAAGAATGAATAAAAAACAAAACACACAAACAAACAAACAAAAACTGTGGTACTACATCTACACAATAGAATACTTCTGAGCTATCAGAAACAAGGAAATCATGCAATTTGAGGCCAAATGGATGGAGTTAGAAAAGCTCATCCTGAGTGACCTAACCCAGACCCAGAAAGAATCACATGACATCTATTCACTTATAACTGGATTTTAGCTATATTGCACAGGATAAATCTCCTACAACCAACAAATTGAAAGGAAATGGAACATAGACATTGTTACCTGTTAGTGGGACACTTTGACCTAGTGGTGCTGCCATGTAGGCCTCCAATGCAAGAGGAATCTCTTATTCCTCATATGACTGCTGAACTGAGGGGGGCTGGTTTATAGGGAGAGAGGGTGGGAGGCTGGAAGGGTGAGCCCGGGAGTGGTGCAGGGAGGAAACTGTGATGGAGATGTGAATTTAAGTAATAAATAAACAGTAAAAAAAAAAAGAAAAAAACTAAACTGAAAACAAATCAAACGAGATATTTGTAATAGAATTAACTCTCTACAAGCATGTGCATAGACAGATATGAGTAATAAAGAAACAACATGTACACACTTAAAAACAACACACATATATACAATAAAAACACTTTAATAAACATATACATGTCAAGTTTCAAATAAAACTATGTTATTTGTACTTCCTAAAAGCTAAAAATATAATGAGTTAGCTATCAGCTATACTAAATAAAATGATATATCTCTATTACATTGCAGATATTGGTAATTTTTAAGTCAATAATAAATGGCAAGATGGGATCTATGGTTCTCTCTCTCTCTCTCTCTTTTGCTAGCATATACATATTGGTTTCCTATATCAGAGAAGATACATAACCCTTAGTCCAAATACATAGAACATTTATACAACTTTCCCATTTTTGCTGTTGGAGAAGAAAAGTGAAGTAACAAGCATTTCTCTGATTCACAGCTCTCTTTACTTACTAAATTCTTAAGAAATGTACATGATTTCTGTTCAACTTGTGTATTTCTCAAACTCATTTCTATATAATTACATCCTGGTATTATCTTGTATTAAAATTATTAAGTTACAATACTTATTTAAAGTTACATTATTCATATCAGAACCCATTATATTTCTAGTTTGACATTTTTACTTATCATTAAATATCTTTTCTCAAATGTTTGTTTGCTAAAGTTTCTCAATGCCTCAGGAGAGAGAACATTATGAAGTTAGATCCTGAGATGTCTGAGTCTTTTTCAGTGTTGGTCTAGGGAGAGATTCTCATGTTTCTGAGGAGAGGAAACTAATATCACTCTGCATATCACTTACTTTTCTTCCCTAGGTGGGACTGGCATACAGCCAGGGAGACACTCAGCATGGCTTTCTATTGATTGTCCTGTGGTTTGCAGAACCTTAGACAACTCTGTCTCTGAAAGAGTATGATTAGTATTGTGAGGAAGTATAATTCTATAATTCTCAGTGAGAATAATAAACATAAGGATATGAGCTCTTAAATTCACAATTGAAGTGATGGTATGACTTTGATATTTTAGGCAAAAATGAAACAATTGGTCCAAATTAGGATCGATTAGGATAGTTTAGTAACTCTTTTACATAATCACACTGTCAAAATGCATGCAGTTATCAGTATTTACTAATAAAGTTATTACATTCATAGCATCAGCCATTCATGGTATATGGCTATAGTACATATGATGCTTCCTAATTGCTAATGCTTTCACATTTTCACATATCTCTTGACTGCATGGATTTTACCCTGTGATTATGATACTACAAAATAATACTTAAGAAAGGCACCTCAAACTGCAAAATTGTTAACATTAAAAATATGTTAACATTCTTGAGAACAAATAGTATGCTGCACTTAAGTAAGGCTACATTTGAGAAAAGGAAAATTTTATATGAAAAGTAAAAATAAATAAAGCTATTATGTTGAGGTGAAATAATCAGATCAATGGAAAAGAATAACTTTTTCATTAGCTTAAAATTACATAATCATGATTGTTTTTGTTGATCATTCCAAAATTATATCAATGAATAATAATATCATGGCTGCAAAAGAAATATACAATTAAAGTGTTAAATTAAAATGTTATGCAAATCCTAATAGATTAACATGCCAATAACAAGTGTGTGAATCCCCAGGTTTTGCAACTATAAACAGAACCATCTTCAGTGTTGCTATGGTGATTGTCCTAGTGATGGCGTTTTAACTTCCGTTTTCTTCCTAGAAACACAATATGTAGATTCCTGCTGACAGTAAACCAAATAGAAAGATATATTTTATTTTTGTCCTTGCTTTTCCCCTATTTATTCCTAAGTGCATTCTAAATATCTGTATTTATAACCATACATAAGTGTAGTTCTAAGTGGTGCTGCCATGTAGGCCCCCAGTATATGAGGAGGCTCTTAGCCCTCATATGACTGCTGAACTGGGGCAGGGGACTGTTATGTAGAGACACTGCACTCAGGAGGAGTAGGACAGAAGGGAGAGGGGGTAAGAGGGTGTGAGGGTGGAACTGCGAGGGGTGGAAAGAGGGCACTGTGATGGAGATATAACTTGAAGTAATAAATAAACATTAACAAAAAAGAAATAACAACAACAAAAACCACCAACAACAACAACAAAAAAAGAAGGGTCTATGAATTCAAGACAGAGCAAGGAAAAGTATATAAGAGGGTTTGAAGGAAAAAAATGGAAGGGGGTAATGTAATTAAATTATAATCTCAAAAAATAAAAGATGCAAGAAAACAGAAATATATATATATATATATATATATATATATATATATATATATATATAAAGTGTAGTCCTCACTCCTCTTCAAAGAAATTTCTCTTTGCCACAGAGAGTATTAAAGAAAGACACAACATATCAAAATACAGAAATTTGGAGTTCAGTTCTATGTGATATATCTAAAAAGCAATTGCAGCACCAAAGGCTCAAAGAGCATTATTGAGGAGATCATGGAAAGATTGTTAGAGGCAGAGAAACAGTAAATTTGCTGTCAGTTTATGTCTTCTCTGAATGTCAGAGAGGCTACACCTCTTAAGTATCATCAACACAGCTACACCATCGACACTGCTGCTTATACAAGTGCTCTGTCTCAAAATCAGCTAATTAGCAACAAACAGATGAATCTTTGAAGTTTTTCTTTCCATGAATCATAACACAAAAACACAAGACTGTCTTAGAGAAGGAACGTGACATATTGTGAGGTCTGTAGCCAAGCACAACTTAGAACTCTTGCTGTTGCTGTTGTGTTTTTCCATTATGGGATAAAACCCAAAAATGTTCCATAATGTAACTGTGTGGAATTAGAGACAAACATTAAATTTATTTCTTGGAAAGATATTGGACATCCTGTATTTCATTAATTGTAGGAAATTGAACTTTCAAAAATTGTAACTGTTCAAAAGAAGAAAAAATACCTTGTTTCAGTCTCTTGTAATTTACCTTACTCATGTCTGTCCCTCTTCTCTTCTAGGTCAAGCAATCTTATCACTTGTCATCATCTATGTCATCCTTCACACTGAAGCTTATTCTAAAAGGAATTTATGGCATGGATTTTTTTTTCCCTTGGGACCCTTTACAGTAAGGACTCTCAGTGATTTGTGGGTGTTTTGGTGACTGAATCACTGAAGAAAAAAACTATTTTCATCTGGATAAAAGTGTGTTGGTATTTGGATAAAAAGTACTGGTATTTGTAATTATTCTAAAAGGATTGCTTTATTGTGAGTTTATCACATTTATTCTATGGATAACGAGAATACCATTAATAGTGTGAGTTTAAAAATCCATTCTGCAGTATCTGAGATGGTGTGGAAATAAAAGGTTGTGTTAGGTGAGATGAATACAGTGGAGGCACATAGTGATTAGAGCTCAAATTCCCCAACGGTCTCAATTCCAACCTTTTCTGAGTGTTTTCAGAGCTCTTTTTCTCTGTCTAGACACAAGGAGTTTCAGTTGCTCCAAGGTCACTTTCTCACTTTTGACAAGATCAATTGAACTCTTTTTTTTTTTTTTTTGCTATTGTTTAACTCTATAAATTTTGAAGTCTTTGTTTATTGTTTTGTTTTGTGACCTTAAAATTTATATCCCTTTTAAAATAGCTGCCAAACTGAATTCAAACACATCCTTGAACATATATGTTGCTTCTTGTTTCCTTTTTTCAAATAAAATACATTTTTGTTACCATGTTAATTTCATCATAATTGTTTGATTAGTATAATTTATTGCCCCTGTAAATTGGTAAAAGAGTGATCAAGATAATTGAGTATCCTTTTCAAACATAAATATTATTAAATTAATGTGTACAATATCTCACATTTTAAACTCTGTCTTATAAGCATTAAATTATTATATCTATAAAGCATTATACCAATGTATCTAAAATAGTTATTATTAAGAAATAAATGTTGTTTCTTGTATATGTACAAAAGTCAAAAATGCATAAATTTTGTACTCTTTTTTAGTATGCCTGTGATTTAATTCATGAATAGATTAGTAATTAAAAATAGAATATTTTAATCAAATTTTGATGTATATATATTGAAGTTTTTATTAAAAGCATGAGAAACATAGCTTATCTCAACCAATAAACTCTATATTGATATATAAACATAGTAAGTAGGATAAATTAAATCAATTCTAATACCTTAACTATTAATGGAAATACATTATAATGTATTGGAAAAATTACAAACTTAGACAAAAATATCTAGGTTACTAAGTAAATGAAAACAATATGACATATATGGGATGATAAAATACCTGAAGGACTTTTAGTTATTTCTATTTTCTTATCAGAGTAACCTATTCATGGTAATATATAATATTGATTTACTGAAGCTCATAAGGTAAATTACTCAAGTTTACATAGCTTGAGACTCATTTTTATTATGTTTATTTATTATTACATAAATATTATTATTATTTATTATTTATTATTTCATCTCAATCACACTCCCCTTCTTCCTCCCCTCCTCCCCTCTACCCCCTCTCCTACCTATCCTACTCCTCTGGTGTGGGGCGCCCCCACATATCAGCCCCCCTCAGTTCATCAGTCAGATGAGTGCTAAGAGCTTCCTCTTGCTCTGAGGCCTGACTTTCTGACTTGGCAGTAACACTAGGGTAACGTGTCTAGCTAACAGGTGACAAAGTCCATGAGTGAGAACACCCCACCCCTACTTTTATGGGATCTGCATGAGGTCCACGTTGTCTATCCTGTATATTTGTATGGGGGGACGGGGTCCAGATCAAGTCTAAGCTTCTCTTTCTTATTATTTTAGTTAGTGTTTCAGTCAGTGTAAGCCTGTAGGGTTCGAGGTTAGTTGTTTCTGTTGATTTTCATGAGTTGATCTTGATCCCTCCAGGTCTGTCTATTCTTTCTCCTTCTCTTATATAGGACTCTCATATTTCCACCTAATGTTTATGTGTATCAGCATTTGTTTTGATCTGCTGCTGGGTGGAATTTCTCGTATGATATTTCTACTTGATTTCTGTTCCTGTGACTCTTTCCACATTTTCTATCATCTTTTTTGGCAAGATCTTCCTTCAAAAAAGCAAGAGTACTGAAATAAATGTGCTTTTATTGGGAAACATGTATTAATTACGTAGATTTCAAACATAACCTATTTACTTGATTATTTTCTCAAAAATATTTCATGATGAAAACAACATCAGTTCTTGTGTCATCACATTTGTTAGATTTTTTTGTGAAAAACAGAAGAATATTACAATTATTATAATGATTTAAGATCATTTATAAATGGGTATTTTTGGTAAAGGAAGGTCCTCTCCAGGCTACTAAAAGAGGAACCTGGAAAACAGTCCTACCACAAAAATCTTTGACCTACAATCTGTCCAACCTGCAAGATATTCTGAGGCAATGGTGGCACATAACTTGTGGGACCAGCCAACCATTGTCTGACTTAACTTGAGCCCAAGCCACAGAATGAAGCCTATGCCCTAGACTGCCTGAATGGTCAGGAATCAGAGAATAAATAGCCAGGAGCCCTAGGGAAGAAAAAAACACACCTGGCAAGAAAAAATAAATCAGTGAAATTTTTTCCTAATGATATTCTGCTATGCTCACAGATGACTGACTGCCTTATCTAGTTGTTATTAGAGAGGATTCCTCCTGCAACAGATGGGAGCAGATGCAGAGACCCACAGCCAGGCAATATATGAAGAGTCTGAATTGGTAATATCCATCAGCTCTCCTTGGAGCTCATCCACCCTGCAGAAAACAGGAAGAAAGATTGTGGAACTCAGAGGAGATAGAGGACACCAAGAGAACATGGCCCAGTTTATCAGTTAAGCAGAGCTCATATGGGCTCTCAGAGACTGAAATGGCAACCTTAGGGCATGCATGGGCCTGCACCAGCCCCTCTGCTTATATGTGATGGCTGTTACCTTGGTGTTTTTGTTGCATTCCAATAGTTGGGGTGGGTGTCACTCTGACTCTTTTGTCTGCTCTTGGGACTTTTTTCCTCCTCTTGGGTTGGCTTGTCCAACCTTGATATGAGAGCTTTCACCTTGCTGATTGTATATTGCTTTGTTGTGTTTGGTTATTGTGTCACCAAGGCCTTTCTGAAGGAAAAAGGAGACCCCTGGGGGGAGAGGAGAGGTGGGAGGAGTGGAGGGAGGAGAAACTACTAGTGATACATTGTATGAGAGAAAAATCTATTTTCAATAAAAATATATTATATTTCCAGAAATTTTCAAATTGTGTTCTGTACATGGATACATATATTGATCAACCATACTGCAAATTACAAGTTCTGAATCTATATAAAAAGGATAGTATTTAAAACCAAACTAGGTGAATGCACATTATCCTAGCTGCTGTAGATGCTGTGGCTTCAGGAAAGAAAGTTCAAAGCTGGCTTCAGGTAAGATAGCATCAACAACATAGCAAGTTTCATTGTCAAAATAAAAATTTCAGGGAAGACTGGTGATTCAACTCAATAAAGGAGTGCTTGTCTAACATGAACAATGTCACCATGCATGAGGCCTTAGGTTGAAAATGCGTTTTGAAACAAAAGAAAAAATAAACACACATAAATTATAGAATATATAGACAGCAACTAGTTCACTTTATAAGGCAGCATTCCTGAATAAAACTCAATTTGAAACTTTTTATTAATACTATAGCATTATTCCTTACATTTTGCTTGTATTTTGGTTCTGATCATGATTTCTTAAAGAATCTCAATTTCTGAGGGAAGATTTTTACGACAAGAGTTACTCAGGCTCTCTGGAGGTAGATAATCTGTAGTTCAAAGGCATAAGTGCCCCAGCTGTTGAGAGAGCACGCCCAAAGAGCACCAAAGGATTCGTGTCTTTCATGAAATGCCTGGACTTCTCTGAAAGGAAATATCGTGTTAGTCTGAGAATAGAGAAGCCGAGGTTTCTTTTAAAGATGCCCAAGCATGCCCCTCAAGAGGCTGAATTTTAAAGCAAGTGATGTATTCCTTCTCTACTCTCAGCATGACCTCAGAGCTGGTCAGACTGCTTTAAAGTTTTAACTTTGTTAAAGATACTTAGAAGTTTAAAATAGTTAACAGGAGGCCTGGAGTGGGAGGGCAAGTGGGATATTTTCAGGGTTGGACTAACTTTGAAGCAAAACATGAATTATATTGATAGTGTAATAAAATGCAGTATCAAAGACTTTGCGATCATTAACATTTGAAAAAACTTGAAATATTTTAACTACTAGTGCAAACAGTACATTTCATTTTATATGTTGTCACCCAACCAGATACTTAACCATGAACATATTTATAGAATATATTGTCTAAATGAAATATAGATGACAAAATGGCTTAGATAATTTTGATCAGCTAAGTCACAGCTTAAGTTTCCAACAGAATAACTTTAGGACATAGAAATATTTTTTAAAAATATAATTCCTTACTTTTATATCAAAGGCTGGATGTAAATTAAAATACATGTCAATATGAAAATAATGATTCAAAAAACACAGCATTTGTGTATAAGGTGTGTGTGTATGTATCAGGCCTTCTACAAAGTAACATTGATTACATGTATGATAAATTTGTTACTTTTAGTGAGTTGGAATGTTGTATTTAGAGTTTAGTACTAACTGAACAGAAATGAGAAAATGAAAAAAAAATCCAAGAATAGATAGCAGGAAAGTAAATTACTGACATCAAAAATACACAAATCCAGGGAGAAGAGAGAGTCCTATAGCTAAAGGAGAGATTCAATTAATAGTTAACTAAATACTTTTCATTTAGTATGAACTTTCAAAAGGATATTGAAGAATATTGGCTTAAAACATTGCCAGGTCCTTTGGACCTACAGCTAGTGTTGCAAAGATAAGCCATAGTTGTAAGATATGTCCTTTGTCTTTTAATTTTATTAAAAATTCTCCTATGTTCTTCATATTTTTGCAGTGATTTTTCCAGTTACTCTTTGTAAAGAAAGAAATTAGATATTTCTTTATCTGTAGTATTTAATATATATTTAGATAGTAAGTGATAAATACAGTATCTCTATTAAATTATATTGTTTTGGTTTCTTTTTTTTTTTAAATACTTTATTTTTTTTTCTTCAAGTTACATCTCAGTCACAAACCCCTCCCTATTCCCCCTTCCTATCCCACCCTTCCACCCTCTTCCCCCCAGAAGTTTCCCCTTTCAGTCCAACATATAGTTCCTTCTCTTATAGCAGTAAGTATTATACAAAACAACAGATATAAATATGCCACATTTGTGAGAGTTAAATGGCCCAGTATACCTTCCCAATGTCCAGTTTATACATATTTGGCCCCTGACTTTAACATTCTACTATCTAACCATCTCCATGAGTTTAAAGGTCTATATCTGACTCAACATTCATACTAACTTGCAACACACTTTTAAGAGTATCTTCTTAGATCTATAACACCCTCTTGATTCCTAAACAACTCAAAATTTAACTATGAGACTCTAGCTGTCTATTCTTCAACCACCTCAGAGACCTGAGAGGGATAAATATATCTGCTTATATAGGAAGTGCAGGGCCTGCAGCTTCCAAAACTAAGAAAGGACATACCAATGACTGCCTGGACAGTTCCCATTTTCTCTCCATACATTCCTGAATCAGTTTTCAGCATTTGGGTCCTGTTTTTCTGACAGACATTTGTTGTAGAGCAGGGATTATGAAGGACTTACCTACCCTGTCTTGGCAGAGTTAGGCTGTCGACTTCCCTGCTACCAAGTTTTGTCCTTTTTGGACAGCAATCTGTCTGCAGTTGGTGCAAGGGATTTTTTCATGCCAAGAGACAGGCTTGCCACTAATTTAACCATCTTACAGTGGAGGTTCTTCGATGCTTATCTTCTACTTGGAGTAGAATAGAGGGTGCTGTCTGGCGCTGATATGTCTCGATATCAAAAAAAAAAGAAAATCTTAATTTAAGATAACATCTTTGAATGCCATATTCTGTAGATCTCTTGGGGTTTTTGAAGATGCCCTATCCATCTCTTGTATTTAGATAAGCAAATGTTGCTTGTCTCTTAGCAACTTGATTACTGGGTAGTTTAGAGAATATCTGTGATAGACTGTCATAGTAGCTAACAAAGTGACATGTTTGCATGACTAGGAGTTTGTTTTACCTAACTATCCTAGACCGTTTTAGACGGTTGGTATCAAGAGGCCAGAGCTTCACATTTTATTTTTAAGTATCTCTAGGTATGATACCATTAGGAAGCATTACCTTTAATTTTGTATCAATATACAAAGATCTATTCAATTGTGGTTAAATATACTCTTAATTATATCAATATACAAACGTCAATGCCTATGTAGCCCAATACAATTTTAATATTACGTCCATATACAAGGGTCAATACCATTGTGGCCAACTATAATCTTAATTTTGTATCAATATACAAAGATCAATACCGATGTAATCCAATGCAATCTTATTTTTGCACAATAAACAATGGTCAATACCACTTTAGCCAAATAAACTACTAATTTTGTATCAATATACAAAGGTATAAGGGCATATTCAATAATCTGCCCCTTCTTCTTGGACCTTCCTGAGTGTACTAACATTTTAAACCATTTTTTCCATTTGGGTTCGGGCCCCAAACAGGTCTACTACGACCCAAATCAGCAGGAAGTCACTTTAAGAGAGCGACATCCTATGCCCAGAGGGTGGGGAAGGTGTTTCTCCGCCCTTCTTTTTGGTTATTTGAAGGATAACTGAAAACTCCGATATTTAGGGGAAGAGATTACAAGCTGATAAATGGTCCTGTTTAATGGGTTTTGGAGGTTAGCCCCAGGGACTTCCTACTTTTCCTTTTCTGTATCCTTCTTCCTCTCCTATGTAGGACTGCATAGGCTTGTTTTGGTTTCTAATGAGATATATTTATCCCTCTCAGGTCTCTGAGGTGGTTGAAGAATAGATAGCTAGAGTCTCGTAGTTAAATTTTGAGTTGTTTAGGAATCAAGAGGGTGTTCTGGATCTAAGAAGATATTTTTAAAATTATGAGGCAAGTTAGTATGAAAGCTGAGTTAGATATAGAACTTTAAACTCATGGAGATGGGTAGATAGTAGAATGTTAAAGTCAGGTGCCAAATACATATGGACTGGACATTGGGAATGTATGCTAAGCCATATAACCCTTATAATTGTGGCCTATTTATTTCTGTTGTTTTGTATTGTATTTATAGTTATAAGAAAAAGAACCATTTTTTGGACTGAAAGGGAAAGCTGTTGGGGGGAAAATACCTTAAACTAAAAAAAAAAAAAAAGAACGGAAGAGGATGGGGGGTTGAGGGGGAGGAGGGTGGAAGGGTGGGACTGGAGGGGGGAGTAGGGAGAGGATTGTGATTGAGATGTAACTTGAAGAAATAAAAAATAAATTATTTAAAAAAATCATTTTGAACTCTGCATATTTATACCTCTGACCTATTCATCATGCACCTACTACGTTGAAATATTTTTATCCTTTCTCTATCCATTAAAGAAAACCATGAACTAAGTAACTATATCAATAGTTATATACATATATATTTATATTCTATATATATGTGTGTGTGTGTATGTATGTTTGTATTCCCTCACCTAATTTCAGAGCCACAACTTTAATAAATCATTTCATTCCTTGTTTCCTTTCATTTACTATCAATTATATAAATATTTATAGGAAAATATTTAGAGCCAATTCTTATTTATAGTAGTGATGTTTTATAAAGCCAATACAAAAATAAAGATTACAAATGCCAAATCACATCTTTAGGGAAAATGCAGGATTAGATTTCTATGAGCCTCTGGTTATAGCATTGACACCTCTCAATGCACAGAATTCCTTTATCTCTGTTTCTGTTTAAAACAGCTTGTGTAATATATATTGTTGATTCTGTAACATTGGACCACTGCCAGCAACAATGTAACTCGTGCCTGAAGGAAGATTATCTAAAGATGAAACTTTCTCATAAGGAACATCACAGAATTAGGAAATTAGGAAATGTGAAATAAAAATTTAACATTACTCATCAAGTCATGATAAACAGTAGGGGGAAAACACACAGGTACATTCAGAACAGAGAAAAATAGTACAACAGAACAGAACAGAACAAATAAAATGTCCAATGGGAAAAAACATAAAAAATATATAGTACAAAGTAGACCACACAAGTTTTTTTTTTGTTTGTTTTTGTTTTTTACAGTATAAGATCACAAACAAGAACCTTAGTTGACCTCAACAGAAAACTGTATATCTTGTATATTTGATATTTGTTGCTTCTGGCAGGTGTATTGTCCATAACTGACTGGAAAATAGAACAAATGATATTTATGGTAAGAGAAATTTTAGTACGTATGGGAAGCCACTAAATCCCCCTAATGAAGACTGACTGTGTACGTTAGGTGCTATATCCTAAGAAAGAAAAAATAATAAACAAAAATTGTCCATTTCTTTATACCTACTATGATGTGTTTATAGAATTATAAATGCATTCTCTATATCCTACATTAATATTACATGGTGATTGTATTACTTTTTATTCGTTCTTTGAGAATTTTATGGATGTTTATTATCACCCCCAACACTCCCAAGATCCATCCCTCTTTTCTACTCAGTCAATTATGTGTCTTATTTTTCCCCCATTTCTTCTGTTGAAATATTCTTGGGAGTGTGCTCTTCTACTGGAGAACAGTTGACTCACCAGAAGGTACACGCTTAGGGAAACTCCTTCAATGTACATCTAACTAGTGGCAACACCATGACAGTCTGGGGTGAGATTGGGGACCCACTTAGTCTCTTCATACTGGAATTGGGTGAGGCTTGAGTTTGTAAAAATTTTGTGTGTGCTACTGCAACTTCTGTGAGGTGCCTTGCTTGATTCAGAAAAAAACCATTTTCTTGTAGACATGTATCATTACATTTTTGCACTTGTACTATTTCAGTACCATCTTCCACAGTGATCTCTGAGCACTGGGTGAAGTGTGAAGTTTATATAGTCCCTTTGGAGCTGAGAATTCTGAAATCCCTTATTCTATAGGCAAATCATATTTGTGGTGGAGATGCAATGAAATACATGCTCTTTAATAAATAAAAACATTATTATTTTTATTATTGTCATTATCATTATTTTAATAGTCTGATCTTTACAATTTATTCATAACTTTAGATTTGCAATTTCAAGAATACTAAAATTTATTTCTAACAATTAAGTCAATAATTTCAACAATTTTACAGTCACTCAGAAGCATGGCAATGTGGCAGAACACATTCAATACAAATAGTCTTAGCTCTTGTCAAATCAGGTGCCATTCTGCCTCCGTGTTTTAGATGTCCCACAGTGAGCAGAGACATTAACGTTCTACTAAGTACAACATGTGACACTTTTTTCATTACTTGATGTTGATTTTATTGCTTAAATGCATCATCAAAGAGAATATTTTTCTGGTCTACCATTTTCAGGGGAGAGTAATTTGTCAAGTGTCTTATGATGGAAAACAAACAAACAAACAAATGGCTACATAGAAATTGTAAACCTGGGTGTATTGTGCTGTATATCATTGATTCAACATTAATACATCAAAGATAAGTAAAGAGTAGTATATTTTTAAGATAAACAATGTTATGTTTGAAGCTTTTAACAAAATTGTTTTGAGAAAGGCACATAGGGACCTAATGCTTCTAGCACAAGTAAAGGCTCAGGATTTGGGAATTTAGTGTGAGGAACAACTTCCTAGACTCCAATTATTAACTAGAAGTGACTGGGAGCATTAAAATGACTAAAGTTAATTTTAATGATGTAGAGAATGGATTTTAAAATAGCCCATTGGTGATAAATGTAGTAAACGTGTAAAAAAGCATAAGTGTGCATAAATAAAATTTGATTAGCAATGAATTAATAGACCATACAAAATATATGATTATAACACATGGGGCGATCAGTGATACATTCCTTCTGTACTGGTGCCTAATTATAATTATTCCATAATAAAAGAAAGAAACACAGCAACATTTCAACAAATCTCCTTGAGGAAAATAAATAAGCAAAACAAACTAGAAATGTAATGTTCTGAGGGATATGTGAAAGGTGCAACCAATTTAGATTTATATATTAATAAAATCTTGACAGAAAAGTCTTAAATGTAAACTTAGAAGAAATAAAAATTTATGAATTTAAAGTTATCACACAGAAATTGAGTCAGTTCTATTAATAATCTAAAATATATCTAAGAGCTTGGAAACAAAAATGGAAATCTAGTGTGCTTTAGTTTAGCAGTCTGTAATAGGAAATAAGAGAAGCTCCATTGCTGAACTATTTGTAAGTGAATAAAGAGACTATAAAAGAAATTTAATCAGAGGTCAGATTCTTGAATTAGCATCTTTGCTTAGATGCAAGAAAATATGATGTAAGAGAATCATGATTGAAAATAATATAATGATGATTTAGGTTTTAGATTCAATCAAGATGTGAGGGTTCTGGTAAGAATGCAATTATTTTCAAGTTTACATTTAAGTTATTATTGAAAGATTCCACTCTTGCTTGCCTTCTTCTTTTCTGCAGCTAAGGGTCATGAATTCTTAGGAATTAAAAAAAAATTATTCATTTATTTATTCCTTTTAACATCCCATTCACAGTCCACTCTCTCTTCTCCTCTGATTCCTATCCTCCCTCCCTCTGCCCTCATCCTCCCTTTTCCTTCTCAGAGAAGAAAATTCCCCACCATCCCGCCAGAGTTTTTCATGTTCCATCAGAAATAACTGCAACCTCTTCCCTTGAAGTCAGTGCAGCCCAGCTAGGGGAAAGGTAGGCAGCACAGTAGGTGTCAAGGACAGATCCCCCTTCCAATTGGTAGGGGGGGCACATAAAGACCAAACTGTCCCTCACCTCTATGAGTGCAGAGGGTCTGGGTTCAGTCCATGCATGCTCTTTGTTTGACAGTTCAGTCTCTGTGAGCCCTCATGGGCCTGGGTTAGATGCCTATGTTGGTCTTGTGTGCAGTTCTTGTTCCCTTCCAGTGACTCTGTCTTTCCCTGAACTTTTCACAAGAATCCCAAGTCTCTGGCCAGTGTTTGGCTGTGGGCTTCAGCATCTGTTTCAATCCTTTGCTGAGTAGAGCCTCTCAGAAGACAGTCATGTTACTCTCCTTTCTGCAAGCATATTGGAGCATTATTAGTAGTATCAGGGGTTGGGTCTCAAGTTGGGCCAGTCATTGGCCAACCATTGTCTCAATCTCTGTTCTATACTTATTCCTGCACATCTTATAGGCAGGGTCGATTTTAGGTCAAAGGTTCTATGGGTTGGTTGGTGTCCCCTTCCCTCCACTGGCAGTTCTGCCTGACTTTAGGAGATGGCCACTTTAGTCTCCGTATGCCATACTGGTATGATTCTCAGCTAGAGTCACCCATATATATCCTTGCAAGAGACTATCCCATCACAAGTTCCAGTTTGTCCTAAATATCTGCTCCTCATCAGTTTCCCTTCTCTCACCCAAGTCTACTACCTCCCACCCCTATTTCTCCCCACCTGATCCTCACCCTTGATCCCCTCTCTACTCCTTCTTCCACCCTATTCCTCTCTTCATTTATTTCCAATATAAAAAAAAAACAGGATTTTTTAAAAAAGGAAACACATGAAAGGAGATTGAAAAGATTCTATTTTAACAATCCCAATAAGATAGAGTGAAATGATCTGAATTAGGACACTAACAGCAACAATAACAGCCAGTAGTTTAAAAGTAGTTTAGAAGTTAAAGACAACTGGGAGTAACTGATTTGTTGTTAATGGGGGATTCTGGAAGAGACATTGCACCTTGTGGACTTAAGAATGAAATAAGTTCAATTGAAATATCGCCTCCCAGATAACAAGGTGGTTGCTTTTCATTTTCCAAAAATCAGGTCATTCCTGTAGTTCCCAGGGTTCACAGGTGAGTGTGACTGACAGTTACTTTTCTCCTCCAGTGCACTGTGAGCGCTAACCAGGGATGAGGCCTCCATGGCACAGGATCTCAACCCTAGGCATTGACCCATTGGTGATTACTAGCTGCTGGGACAGAGAGAGATATTTAATCCAAGGGTGTAGTCTCTGGTAAATTAAATATAGTTCAGTGAGGATTGCACATCCAAGAATGTTTTGACAATGCAAATTGGTCTTGATGGGTTAAAAAAAATTAAAAAGTACAAACAGTTGGGTGAGTAGGAAAGTAGAGTAAATCTTAAAAGACTTGGGTGAGGGCAGTGAATATGATTTAACTGTGTTATATGAAATCCTCAAAGAACTAATTTTTAAAAAGACAGAGAATTTCCAAAATTGAGTTTTCCTCTATTCCAAAACAATTCACTAAGTGTTCATGTATTCCTTATGCTATGTTTGATTGCATCACAAGCTTAGACATAATGGAAATATGATATGAGCCAGTTCTGGGTACTTCTTTCTTTTTGACTCCAGACTTTATCATTCGTATACTAATATCTTTGAGGTAGTAATGGGCAGGAGTGTTAGGTTGCAAATAAGTAACTCTCAAAACTCTTCCAAATTTTATTTTACTTTTTAAATATATATTTATTACTTCAGGTTACATCTCCATCACAGTGTACTCTTTCAACCCCTCCCAGTCCCGCCCTCCTACCCTCTACCCCCTATCCCTTCCATCCCACTCCTCTAGAGTGGAATGTCCCTACAAACAATCTCTCGACCCAGTTCAGCAATCATGTGAGGGCCAAGAGCCTCCTCATACACTGGGGGCCTACAAGGCAGCACAACTAGGGCAAAATGTCTCATTGACAGGAAAAAAAGTCTACATTCATGTTCTCTTTGGTGCATTGGTTGTAGTACAGTTATCCTGTACTATATGACTAAAAGACAGTGGTTAATTAAAACATCTAGGATAACTACATGATTTCTGTCTTAGTAGCTAAAAAGTAACCAGATAAAGAATGAGGATGAATCTAAGTTTGAAGGAAGCAAGATTTATTCTGGAAATGTTAAAGTTGTTTATGTCAGACATTATAAATTATTCAATAGATAGTAATATATGTAGATACTTAAAGAAAAGATAGTTTCATTACAGTAAAATAATAATTATTAATGCATTGAAATATAAACATTGTAATTTTAAAGATCTAATAATACATCAAAGAGCAATTGTTCTCATGTTTATGTTTTCTAAGTCATTATAGAAAGCTGTTGTCATCTTTTACTTTCTCTGTTTACATACCTAAGAATTATAGTATTTTAGAAACTTTAAATAGAAAACAGGTTAATTGAAAAAGTCTCAATTCTTTTTTGAGAACACATTTTATTTTAATATTAATTTCTCCCTTCCCTTTATTCCCTTCAAGCCCTCTCACAAACTTGTGCTGTTCTCCTTCAAACTTGTGGCATATTTTTCATTAATTATTATTACATACGTACAAATGTACATATATATGCATGTGTATATATATATATGCACACACACACAAACATAACCCATTGAATCCATATTATGTTACTTTTATGTATGTTTTCATGTATGATCATTGGCACACTGTGTGATTCATTGAGGAGGACCACATTTTTCACTAACAGCTTTATTAAATTGCCTGTAGTTCTTTGTGTAAGGTTGAAGTCTCATGGGCTTATCTCTGTGTACTTTGCCATGTTCATTGGTGTCCTTCTTGTTCAGCTTGTGTTTGGGTGGTCATGGTGATGAGACATCATGAGTGTAATTTCTGATATTACTAGGAGAAACAATTTTACGACAAATCCTTGGTCCTCTGGCTCTTACAAATTTTCCACTCCATATACTGCATTGGTTCCTGAGCCTTATGTGTGAGAGAGTTTTCTATATGTATCCATTGGGACTGGGCCCCATAAAACTCTGGATACTGACTGGTTTGGGAGTTCGATAGTGGCCTCTATCTATGGCGAAAAGAAGTTTTCTTCATGATGTGTAAAGGCCTCATATTTGAAATTGCATAGCAATTTTTAAAAATTAGAATGAATAGAAATTTAGTATATTTTCATATACTATGTTGTATATTTACATTTTAATGTCTGTGAAACTCATAATAGCAAATTAGATAAGCAGTCTTTGCCTATGCTATAATTTTTTGACACACAGAAAATTTCATAATAATAATCATGCCATAATAATTTTAATAAGTCATAAGATTCTTTCTTGTACAAATTTACTAGGGGAGTTTTGTTATTGTAAAGGTTCTTTGGTAAACTTGGTCCCCAATTAAATCAGAACACAGATATAAACAACTGCCTATCCATGTTTTTTTCACATGATTTAATGAGAAGAAATGCAGATGTAATCATCAATGAGGAATATTACAAAAGTAGTGAAATTAATATATTTTATAATAGATTTTTCTGAACTATTAGTGAAACTCTATCAACTGATCTTTCGAACAGTTAAGTAATTCTTGGCTTTTATGAACTGGTAAATTTGTGTTATTAATATAGAGAGAATTTAAAGAGCTATCTTGGTAAATATAAGCACTGAGGAATACTTGTCAAGGTTGATATTCATGTTAATTCTGGGAGCAATGTTCCAACATTTAAAAAACTCCCCTGCAATGATATTGTTTATATTAAATAAAGATTTACAATGAAATATTCTTTATTCTCCAATTAAGATGAGAATCAATGTAACAAGAATAATCATGCTTATAACTTAAGGGTACATTGCCTTAAAACTCAATAGGAAATATGAGGCAAAACTCCAATTTCCTGATTGCGTTATTACCTTGATCTAATTTATTTGTCTTGATTCTATATTATGTTCCTGCAATCCTGTCAGAGCTTTAGAATTTCTTCTCCTTTATTTACTTTGCTTCATTTGAGCTGCCTACTTGAAGAGTTAATGGGCAATGAAATGGCCAAACGAATAGATAGCTACTGTGAAGAAAAAGCAAATATATAGATTTTTTTTCTTCATGGATAGACAGCCTACAGTTCATCTCAGAAACTGAATTTATTTCTCTTAGATTGGTAGGCCAGAGCCATTAATAAAGATCAGAACCTTTACAAATAAGACAGTGTAGGGGTCTTTATTTTTCTCTTTTATTTTTCATGCTTTACATAGATTCATTCATATGTTTTAATTAAAATAGAAGGAATTTATACTTTGTTAAAGAAATATAATTTGAAAAAAACATAGAAAATAAATAATAAGGATGAATATAATAAAATAGATGAAAAATTCAATGTTATATTTGAGAGGCTAGATAGCTCCAAGCCAATAACTTGTTTATTCACATAATTGTTAAATAAATAACTTTACATATAGTATAAGCAATATTAATTGTTTCATCTTGGATAGTTTACTCATTAGAAGGAATACCACAGCTCATGTGATGTGGAAAGCACATAATATTCCTCCACTCCAGCTAAGCACCGTAGAGTTGGTGGTCTTATGTACTCTGGAGTCATACGGAGCGGGGTGGTGAGGGTGCATACTCTTGGTCCCACCATTCAAGAAGAGTACACCCTTGGTCCCAGCTCCCAGCACACTGGAGACAGAAAGAGGCAGATCCCGGAGCTCAGGGTCAGCCTGATGCAGGGCAAACTCTAAATAGAGAAAGACTTCGATCCAGGAGTGGTGGAACACATCTTTGATCCCTTCAGATGAGAAACACAGGTCCCTATTCCCAATAATTAGAGTTCAGAGACACACACATGGGATTTGGAGGGACCTAGGTTTGGAGGCTATGTACAAAAGGCCTTCTCGATGCAGGCAGATTGTCCTTTGGGATCTCAAAATATATACACTAGAGCTGGTTTAGCTCAAAGGTGACAGAATGATTTCTTCTTTAACCCGGATTGAAAGATAACGCTTTGTATGTTGTCAGAAGGCCAAATTTGCTTCAGGAGAAGTACTACCTAGCCCCCCCCCATCCCCTCCCAGAAAAAAAAAAAAGAGGGCAATTGTCCTAGGGTTGGGATTAGGGCAGGGCTCTGTTCTTATCGTTCCAGGAGAATCAAAGTGTCCATTAGGGGAACCTGGGGACGGCGGACAGCGGAATCCTCAGCAGAGAGCAGAATCAGGCACCAAGGAGGATGATGAGTGACCCAGTTGATTCTGCCTGGCAGACTTCCTCAATAGCTGTCTCCATCGGGGGCCTGCAACCACCACTGCAATCCAGTGTCACTGGGACCGTTCAGCTCTACACAATGCCCCGGCAGGAACCTCAGTGAAGCCTGCAAGATCAGCTTCTGCCTACAAACCCCTTAGGTCATCTAAACAGCTGAGAACAGAAGGACTGAACATAAAAGGATTGTACTAACATTTTTAATCATTTTTCCCATTTGGGTTGGGGCCCCAAACAGGTCGACTACGACCCAAATCAGCAGGAAGTCACTTTAAGAGAGTGACATCCCATGCCCAGAGGGTGGGGAGGGTGTTTCTCCGCCCTTCTTTTTGGTTATTTGAAGGTTAACTGAAAACTCTGTTATGTAGGGGAAGAGACTACAAGCTGATAAATGATCCTGTCTTAATGGGTTTTGGAGGTTAGCCTCAGGGAATTCCTACTTTTCCTTTTCTGTATCCTTCTTCCTCTCCTATGTAGGAGTGCATGGGCTTGAGAAAAATGAGATATAGTCATAGCACAGGAAGGTCCAAGAAGAAGGGGCAGATTATTGAATATGCCCTTATACCTTTGTATATTGATACAAAATTAGTAGGTTATTTGGCTAAAGTGGTATTGACCATTGTTTATTGTGTAAAAATAAGATTGTATTGGATTACATCGGTATTGATCTTTGTATATTGATACAAAATTAAGATTATAGTTGGCCACAATGGTATTGACCCTTGCATATGGACGTAATATTAAGATTATATTGGGCTACATAGGCATTGATCTTGGTATATTGATACATAATTAAGAGTATATTTAACCACAATTGAATAGATCTTTGTATATTGATACAAATTTAAAGATAATGCTTCCCAATGGTATCATACCTAGAGATACTTAAAAATAAAATGTGAAGCTCTGACCTCTTGATACCAACCGTCTAAAATGGTCTAGGATAGTTAAAACAAACTCCTAGTCATGCAAACATGTCTCTTTGTTAGCTACTATGACAGTCTATCACAGATATTCTCTAAACTACCCCGTAATCAAGTTGCTAAGAGACAAGCAACATTTGCTTATCTAAATACAAGAGATGGTTAGGGCATCTTCAAAAACCCCTAGAGATCTGCAGAATATGGCATTCAAAGATGTTATCTTAAATCAAGACTTTTTTTTATATCGAGACATATCAGCGCCTGACAGCACCCCCTATTCTACTCCAAGTAGAAGATAAGCATCGAAGAACCTCCACTGTAAGATGGTTGAATTAGTGGCAAGCCTTGCTCTTGGCATGAAAAAACCCCTTGCACCAACTGCAGACAGACTGCTGTCCAAAAAGGACAAAACTTGGTAGCAGGGAAGTCGACAGCCTAACTCTGCCAAGACAGGGTAGGTAAGTCCTTCATAATCCCTGCTCTACAACAAATGTCTGTCAGAGAAACGGGACCCAAAGCCTGAAGATTGATGCTGGAATGTATGGAGAGAAAATGGGAACTGTCCAGGCAGTTATTGGTATGTTCTTTCTTAGTTTTGGAAGCTGCAGGCTCTGCACTTCCTATATAAGCAAATATATTTATCCCTCTCAGGTCTCTGAGGTGGTTGAAGAATAGACAGATAGAATCTTATAGTTAAATTTTGAACTGTTTAGGAATCAAGAGGGTGTTATAGATCTAAGAAGATACTCTTAAAAGTGTGTTGCAAGATAGTGAGAATGTTGAGTCACATATAGACCTTTAAACTCATGGAGTTGGGTAGATAGTAGAATGTTAAAGTCAGGGGCCAAATAGGTATAAACTGAACATTGGGAAGGTATACTGGGCCAATTTACTCTCATAAATGTGACATATTTATATCTATTGTTTTGTATAATAGTTACTGTTATAAGAGAAGGAACCAGCTGTTGGACTGAAAGGGGAAACCTCTGGAGGGAAGAGGGTGGAAGGGCGGGTTAGGAAGGGGGAATAGGGAGGGGTTTGCTACTGAGATGTAACTTGAAGAAAAAAAAATGAAGTATTTAAAAAAAAAAAGAAATGCACTATTAGAATTTTAATTTGTTTCTTTTTCTATATGGCCAAAACATAGCATATATTACTTAGGGGAGGAAGAGTTTCCTCATAATTTCAGAGGCAGATGGCAGGAAAATCATGGTAGAAATGTGAAGCAGGGAGTCATTGTTATGTGTTTGGTAGGGGACTCCTATGTCTTGTAGACCAAGAAACAGAAAACATATGATAGAATCGAAAGTGAATATAACTTTCATAGGTCCCTGTCTTCACCTAAAAATATGTGCTAGCCTCCGCTTACTTAGCTGGCATTGTCTTTTGAATATGGTGAATAAGTTACTAAAAATTATCAAGGGAATAAACCAGAACATCATATCCCTGGTGCCGATAGATTCATGATGCAACATACATTCACTCCAAGTTCAAAAGTTCTTATATCTTAACAGTCTAACCAAAGTAATAATCCAAAACCCATTCTAAGACACAAGGCAAACTCTCAGCTTTGTGACCATCCCTGTAAATACAAATATGAGTTATTTACTTTAATTTTATAATGCTAGAGAATAGACATTCACATTCAAACCAGGATAAAATAAGAAGAATATTAATCTTGAGGTACAAACATTAAACATATCTATTCGCAGAAGTACATCTAGAACACAAAGAGTAACATAATCTAAGCCACAAGAAAATTAAATAGCCACTTTACTGCATCCCTGACATTTGAAAACATGCTTCCTCTCTCTTGATACAATCTCCAATTGATCCCTGCAGTTTCCCTCAGCATATATACTACATTCCTAGAAATTAACAGCATCCTGATGTTTCTATTCTATTGTAGGCTTCATCAATATCTAAATATCAACCTCTGAAGTCCTCCCACCCTGGGACTCTAACCCTGCACAATTCCAGGTGCTGTTCCCAGTTCGAAGCAGAGTTGAATTCCCTTGGATGACAGCAGAGGTGACTGGAATCCTGAAAAGACATCACAGAGGGTAGCCAGGGCACTGTCCCTATTTAGAGCTCTTTCCCAGACACTAGCTTTACATGAACATTTTTGAAATGCCTTTTCACTTTGCATACTGAAGACAATGATGAGTGGCTTTCAACCTCAAACAACGTTTTATGCTATTGTAGTGTAAAGAAAACTTTCACTTTAATAGCATTCACGTTCTCAACATTCATTTCAACATACTCCTCAGCCTCTGTTCCTCTCATAAATTTGTATGTATTCATACTACTTTCTTGGGATAGTTGAAATTGTAATAACCATATCGCACCCTGAATCTTGTTCCATTTTGTAATTTTCCTGCACTTAATAAATTAGACCAACACTCTTGAATTAAGACTCATTAAAAAAAATCAAAGAAATGCTCAAAATACAACCAGAACTCAAAAATCAGAATGTAACAAATGACTTTTTCCCATATGGAACCTGATGAAGATGGTCTTACAATCTGCAGTTGTATTGGCATTGACATTAGGAATTCCCCATCAAAGAGGCTACTAAGTTGGACTTACCTGGGATCTTGGAAGTCTGTAACTGCAAACTCCCACATTCTTTCTGCAATCTTCATTCTACTACCAACTTTCTATGTTCATTCTCCTTGTGTGAAAGTCTTTATTTTTAGCACAATAAGATGAAAATGTGAAGTCTATGTTTTAACATTCATTTGATTATATGCTACAATTATTATATAGTATTTATCAACACATTTTCCTACTTTCAACCATATATATTGCTGTATATGGAGAAAATTTCTTTGCAAGCTTCAATTATTTTAATCAGTAAACTTAATATATTAGAAGTTTTTCACATTATTATTTGTAACATTTTTATTTAAAATAGATGTTAACGTTTAACATATTTTCCCATATCACAAGTTTCTTTTGAAAATAATACAATGTAACAAGTAGACTTTCATATTTACTTTTGAGATTCTTTTTTGGTTCTCAAGGAATGTGCATGAGATAGAAATGTAACTTATTTATCTCATTTTTAAAGGTTTCTCACTTGACCCTGAAGTCTTCAAACTATTCATTTTATTAGTTACCTCAAACTCTGTATATGCATAGCTTGTTACCATATGTCATAGTCAGAAGTCATATTCAAGAGAAGAGAAATGATATCCTAAAGTAATGGGGCAAGCTGAATACACATAATACATTAAGCGCAACTGTGATTTTTCACTTTTGCAAATGCTATCTGAGACATTTCCTTTTAGTCATAGTTGCATGTTGAGATATTTTGTATGATATATTAAAATGACTTTTAAAATTTTATCAGATATGGGTGTCAATGTTTACTTAATCTCACTTAATTTCAGCATAACTATTTCTTCCATAAAGTTTCGCTATGAATGTTACAAAGTTTAAGTACAAAGGGAATCCTTTGTGTTAACTACTTGTACAATTCTCACAATTCAGAGATTTTTTTAAATGTCATGCAACATTTTCTGCTTTTAATATTATGCTTTATATTTATTGACTAAGATTAATCTGCTCTTTAAAGCTGTTTTCATACATTAAACTCATTAAAACTGAGACAACAGGTTAAGGTAAGCGCACACACATTATATATACATATATATAAAATCATAATTAATGTCATTTGGGAAAATTATTACAACAAAATTTAAAAAGTTTATGAACTTGTGTAATTTAATGTGATTTAGGCATGTAGTTATAATAAATGCATTTTAATGATTATTATATTTGAAAAATGTGTTAATTTATGTATTATATTTCATTTTAAGAGATTGATGTTTAATTCACATTTAATCTTAGAGTTATACCCCTTCCCTTTTCTATTTTTATTTTTTTGGTTTCAATTAACTCATATGAACTAGCTATATCTACTTCTTATATTCACCTACCTAATAATCATCTATATTCTGTGCTACAGATAATTTGATAATAATATAATATCAATGACAATGCAACTTGAAAAATTTAACTGGCAACAAATCCATTTATACAAAATTTACAACCTATAACTTAAGCAGTTTTTGTCTTTACAGACAAGTAATTTTTATTTTAAATAACATGTGACTTAAAATGACATAAAAAATAGTTTTTCTGTTTCTAAGATCCTATACAATTCTTTATGATTTAATTTCTGCTCCTTTTAATTTCTATTTTCTAACCTATAATTGGCTAAGGGATGGTTATGAAGTTTAATATATAATAATCTAGAGGCAATGATAATTGTGTTACATGTCACTACAATGGAGAACTGTAAATTTGATTTCCTAAAAATAAATTTCAAGAAATATGTTGCTAGACCTAGTATAATAATTATGACAGTTAGGTTTGCTTAGTATTTTACATTACAAAAGAAATGATGAAATTGATATATTTCAAATTTCTGTAAATAACTTTTGGAACTTTGCAAGAAATATATAGATTATATTTCAAATAATTTCATTAATTTGAAAAAAATATTTCTTTCTCATTTGAAATTTGTTCCTCAATTTGAAAATTGTTTCTCTGATTGATTTTCTCTTTCCTGATTGTCTGAAAAGAGTTTCTTCTTCATTGCTTACAATATGTATGATACAATTATCTTCTGTATTTTATTTCTTTTGAGTTTATACATTCCAGAAAAAAAAATCAGATTGTTAGTAATCAAAAAAATGTTTCTAGTATGGAAGAAAGAACATCATGAAATTTGCAGGCAAATGTTTGGAAGCAGAAAAGATTATCCTAAGTAAGGTAACACAGACCCAGAAAGACATACGTGGTGTGTATTCACTCATAAGCAGATATTAGCCACTAAGTGCAGGATAACCACACTACAATCCACAAACTGAAAAATACTAAGTAGCAAGGAGGGCTTATGGGATGATGGTGGAATCCCTCTAAAAAGAGGAAATAAAATAGGCGTCAGAAGTAGATGGAGGGAAAGGAACTGGACGGAAACCTAACATAACTGCCATTTGAAAGGCTTTATTGTAACAGTAAATTTTTATTTATCACAAATATACTTATTAATACTTAACAATTACCTAAAAATTGTCTATAAAATTCCTAAATCCTAAACCCAAACCCTGACTCTGAAACCTAGCACCTAAAACTTCTTAGTACATACAATACACGCATTTAACATTAACCTAAGGTTTCTCAAAAGGATATTTTTCTCTGAGCCTGGATCCTGATGGATGGCTGGTCTTCATACAATTTTCCAGTATTAAAGTCCCTTAAAGTCTATGAATTTCCATCCCCTTTGTGGTTTTAAGACCAATTAACATATGAAAGTTTCTCAGGAGGCTCACCTATTCAGATGCTTATGGACTGCAAAGGCCTGAATTCCTGGAGCTCTGCTTCTAAACACTCCCGAATCTCAGGGAGAATCCCTCTCCTCTCTAGACCCTAAATGGGTCAATATCAGAGGGTGAAACTTTCCGATGAGATTATGATGCGTGTTTTTCCGCAGTTGAGGAAAATGTTGTTGAGTGAGGCAGGAAGAGGAGAGAGAGCCCCTGTCCACGTGAATCCTGCTTTATATATATTGACCTGTCGGCAGAATTTTTCCTGCACTTTTCCAGTTATGTCCCTGGGCTCAGTCTTTTTCAAAAAAGCTTTTTACAGAGGGGTGTGAGTTCATAGGTGGTCCGCAGATGTGGGCAGGTGCCTCAGGGCATGTTATCAGATGCTTTTTGCAGAGAGCTGCGAAATGACAGTAGACCTCCAGGGGGCGGGCACCTCGAGGGGAATGTCCTGCCCCCAGCCCTAAGATCAAAGAGGTCCTGGTTCTTGGCGAGTTCCCAAGGACGTGTAAGTCTTTTATCTTAAAGTCCAACCTTATTCAAAGTTCCTTATGCTATTATATGCTAACACTAAACCTACCACACTTTATCCAGCAGATAATGGAAACAAATGCAGAGATCCACAGCCCAACATTAAGAGAAACTCAGCAAGTCTTGTGGAAGAGTAATGGGAAGATTTGAGAGAGCTGGAGGAGATAAAGACACCAAAATAGACCTACATAGCCAATTAACTTGGATGAGTGCGCTCATAGAGAATGAACCACCAACAAAAGGACTTGAATGGACTAGACCTTGGCACACTACACATAAGAAGCTGGTGTACTGCTTTGACTTGAAGTTGGATTTGGGACTGTCTCTGACTTGGTCTCTGTTGCCTACCGCTGGACCCCATTTTCCTAGCAGAGCTACCTTTTCTTGTCTCAGTGGAAGAGGAAGCAATTAATTCTGATACAATTTGATGTGTCAGAGGGGGTTGGTACTGGTGAGGGACTCTGGGTATGGAGGAAGTGGGTGGGTGGGAGAGTAGATCTGGGAGGAGAGATAGGAGGGGGTTTGCAAATGGAATGTAAGACAAACAAATAAATTTAAAAAATAGGGAACTGACATAGTAAAAAATGACATAGATGAAATCATCTGAAAATTGATAAAATTATTGTAATTGATGTGAATAAACCATGTATAAAAATGAGTTCTGAAGATAAAATGAATAATCACTTAAGTGATTATTCTTTCTTATTCATTTTATCTTCAGAACTCATTTTTATACATGGTTTATTCACATTTAAAAAATTAGCTAAATCCTTCTATGATTATCTGGACAGTAGGGTGGCCACAGTCTACCTGCCTTAGCTCTGCAAGTGCTGAGACCTGTTTAGGAAGCCTTTGGATGAATGGGAGCCATTTGACCAGCAGATGTGTTTTTAAATTAATTGTATTTGGTTGGTCAATTTAGATTTTGATTAGAGTAAATGCCTCTTCACTTATGGGTAAGGGATGTCTGTCTGAATGGTATCTATTTCATAATGAGATGTGAGATTACAAAGCTAATCATTCTCCCTAATTGATATTCTTATTCTGGTCCACAGGTATTTCATGACCATAAATAAAATACTTTCAGACATAGTTTTTATTTCATGTTATTAACTTTAATGTTACAACTTAATATAGTTTATCACAATGCATAGGAATAAGAAAAAGAAATCCAAGTAAATGTAATGACATGTTCTATGACATGAATCATATGTCATATATATGTGTATGTATATATCTGAAAGTTTTATTTTTAAAATCAGAACTATGTAAATAAATTTTATATCCTTCCAACTAAACACTTCATTAAGATCAGTAAGCCTAAGAATAATATCTAATAAATATATCATCATTAACATTTTTCTTATCGTAGATAGAAACAGCTACTTTTGTCAGAATTAATATAAATATCTAAGGAAACTTTTGATGTTTTTAATTTTCTGAGATATGTTTCATCATGGGAAAATTATGGAAGAAATGGACTATTGAAATATGTTAATTTTTCTGGCTAATAGCATTTTAAACTCTCAGTGACAACATTGGTAAGAATATTATTTTGTTGGAAAATTATCTTTAATTTTGCATTTGTTTATTCAGTCATGAGGTTAATTTGTTTAATTCCTAATGTGTATTAAAAGGATGAAGATCATGATAAATGCTGGAAGCACGCTGGCAAAAGGGAACAATGGATCTCCTTTCTCTCTGAATTCATGGTACAAAAAAGAAGCTCTCATAAAACTACTTAAAGATTCTTTGGTAGATCAATAAAACATACATGATGTTATGATCAGCATAAGAGAAGTAACTACATATTCAAATTACCAATTGCTTTAGGAACAAAAGTGTCTGACATGCAAGTTAAGCATTACAAAAGAAAATGAGAAGTTATTTCAGACACTAGAGAAGCTTGGTTACAAAAGGTAGACAATATAGAAGCAACATAGGGTAAACCAAAAGTTACTTAGAAAGTTAACATCAGTGACTGTGAAAGAACTTGCATGATTATATAAGACTGAGCAGAAGAAAACAAAAATAGAATTATTAAAATGACTTCAAGTTTTGATTGAAACTATTCTGAAAACCAAGATCAGTAAAGGGATTTGTTTATATTTACATATATCATTTACATAGCAGTTTGTATGTAACATTAACATAAAATAAAACTACTTTCTCTTTTGTTTTCTAGGGGAAGTCATTTGGAAATGGAGGCTAGAAGCTATTGAGATAATAGTGATTATATATAATAAAACAAAATAGACTTGTAGTTGAATAATAGAAAAACTTGAAAGACTTTCAACTTTTTTGATAGATTTTTGTATTGAATTGAGTGATGACTGCTCCAAAACAAAGGAAAAGTATATACTACAGAGCTCAATTCAGAGTAAAAGCCTTTGAAAAGCTTTGTCTTCAAGATACCTAAAACAATATGCAGAATAAGCAGTTCTACTATATTCAGAAGAGGTGAGTGAACACACTGAGAGAAGACACTGCTACAACCAATTAGTAATAATATATAGCTAGTGAATAAAATGATTCCTATCTTGTAAAAAATATATCTAATTAAACTATTTAACCAGTATTTAGATTATTGTTGCTTGTTCGGCGGCAGTTAATCTTTAAGCAGCCATTACAAATGAATACACAGAGACCACATGAATTTTATCAAGCCTAGGCCTGAGCTGTGCACTCCTAGCCTATCTAAGCTAGCTCATAATTCTATTACCCAAATATGACCCCACAAATACATATGTCCCCTTGGACTGCCATTCTCCATGATATGCCAATGCTCCTGGCCATGTGGAATGAGGTTCTTTTCTCTAACCCATGGTGTGTGCCTCCTTCTTCCTGCTGCTGGCTAGAATGCCTTCTTCCTGCTGCTGGCTGGAATGCTTGAATCTTCTTCCTAAAGTGCAGGCTTCCTGCTCTAATCCCAGGAAGTCCCACCTTTTCTGTCTCAGGCCTCTGCATTTTATTTAACCAATCAGAGTCAATATAAGTAACAGACAGCAAACAGGACCAATTAACATTTAGAATGCTTAATAGTACCCCAACACTATCTCTTCTTGATGCTTTATTTTTCTACAAAGGCAGATTATAACTTTACCTGTAGGAAAGGTTGAAACATCTTGTAAAAATGTATGCATGATATTTGGATATTTTAAATATGTTTCATGTTACATACCTGAACTATTTCTCAATGTTATGATTTTGTTTAAACAAGTGTTAAATACAAGCGAATTTATTGACCATACAGTATTACTAATCTCTAGACTGTAATGGACATTTATGCATCATCTATTATCTCAATTTCATTCTTATGAGTTTTCCTTTCTGTGTAGAACTACATACATACACATACGTACGTACGTATGTGTGTGTGTATATATAAACACTGCATGGGAGGAGGATGTAAGCTAGGTTCTTCTTGCACTAACAACCTCCCCCTTCAAAAAAACACCAGCATCCATAGATAAAATGTGCTGCTTAGCAACACACTTCCATTTATACCTTATGTTGCTTAGCAGCAATCTTTCAATAAAGTACTGTTGTTAGTAGATACTAGACCATTTGTCCCTGACTTGGAAAATGTGCTGTTATCCACAGCTCCTACATTCTCAATGTATACAGTACAATTGGTTAACTTCCTTCTGTGACAAGAAGTCAATATATCTGATACTTTTTGCTTTCATTCAGAACGTTATCTTATATCTTAAATACATGCAGTTTTAAATAATATCTAATATCTTTGGAAAACTCCTATTTTCTTTATTATTGTATAACTTATATACAGAATAAAAATTAAACCATTGTGTTGTTCTACTATTTTATGTGAAAGATTTAAAAACTTAAATGCAATTGATATATTCATTTATAATGAACTGGTTGACCAGATATGAGAAGCACATATATAAGTGATTTCAATTTAGTAGTTTACATTTATTGGTTTCTTCTGTCAATTAAAATATATTGATAATATTTGTTGGGCCTCAATAACATTCAAAATATTCCCAAATTGATAATGTCTGTTGAAGGAAAGTCTAATACATTGGTTCTCAGAGGCTGATTTCAGTGCTCAGAGATCTGCTTACCACCCTTTCTGAGGTACTCTCTGATTGGTTAATAAAAGTTGATGATGGCAAATTAGCTGGGCAGAAAGAGTATAGAAAGGTGGGGCTTCCTGGGATGAAGAAAGGAACTGATTTTACACAGAGGAAGCTCTCTTTTTGCCAGAAGACACAGAAGCAAACAGACGTGTCTGAGAGCTCTGGAAGGTACAAAAAGCCACATGGCTGTTTGAGATTCAGTGGTCTGGGATTAATTTGGGTGAGCTAGTTGAGAGTCTGCCAAGCTAAGGGCTAAACATTGAAACATTAAAAGGTCTTGGTGTATTTCATTATTGGGAAAAAGACCACTGTGTGTTTCAGGTTGAAAGGCCTATAATCCTCTAGCTAAGGTAGGCCTACAGGCTTCCAATCACAGGCCTCATGGCAGGTCTCGAGGGCCCTATTGCCAGTCTACTGACACTGGCCTAATATAACAGTTTATTGTTATAAATAAATATATTAGATAACAGAATTTAGGTTGCAGGTGGTGAAAGCCACCCTTGGTCCAGGGCTTTATCCCCAGGATGGGTCTGGTCATCAGTTAAGGTGAGCCAGGCCAACTGGCCTCCTGCCAGCCCACCGGCTGCTCTGCCAGCCTAAAATTACAGTTTATACTTATTAATAAATATAATTGATAACTAAGATTCAGTTTCAAATGTCTATACATATTAGTGAATATATTATTTCCTAACACTCTAGCCATTAAAAAACTTCTACTGTTTGTAACTAAATAAGAAACAAATATCATATAATAATGCTTAGGATATGTAAGAGAACACGTAATCAATGAATGAAATTAGAATTACAAAAATGACTGGTTTCTGGATGGAAAGTTCAGTTCCATTTATGCCTCTTGCCTTTAAAGTTAACCCCAAATGACTTTTTAAAAGTAAATGACACAAAAATAGCAAAGTCTTCTTAATTAGAAAATAGTAAGTCCCAATTGAAAGTTGTGCCCTTAGCAATAAAACTTATTGTAAAATGAAATAAAATACTTTTTGAAAGAGTATATCTGAATTGAAGAACTGGCAGTTACTCTTTAATGAATATGAAGTTGTAGGTTGGGAAGATAAGAGATCTGGAGGTGAGTGGTCCTGATAATTACTCAGAGTCATAAATATAATTAATGCCATAGAATAGTATTTTTTAGATAGAATAAAATAATGATTTTTAAATTATTTAATTCACAAATATTATGCATACTGTACCATAAAAGAACATTTAAAAAGATGCAACGTGCAATTGTATTTCCAAGAATTAAATTAAGCTAGTATATGTTGGAGAAGGTCTAATAACATTGCTTCTGATAGGCTGATTTCAGTGTTGAGATCTGTTTACCACCCTTTCTGAGGCATTCTCTTGATTGGCTAATAAAAATCGCTGAAGGCCAATTAGCTGGACAGAAAGAGTATAGGAAGGCAGGACTTCCTGAGATTAGAACAGGAATCCTGCATTTTACACAGAGGATTAGCTCATTCCACCTCCGGGAGACACAGAAGCAGATAGACATACTTGAGAACGCTGGAAGGTAATCACAGGCACTGGGAAGTTTGGGATTAGGTGATCTGGGTTAACTTAGAGTAGCTAATTGAGACTCTGACCAGCTAAGGGTTAAGTGTTGAAACATTAAAAGGTCTTGGTGTATATAATTATTGGGGAAAGGACAGTGGCAGCTTATAGGCCCTCAGTCCAAACACTCCAGGACCATCGGACTCCTGGACTTCTGGACTCCCCTTGAACCCAGGTGAATCTCCCACCAAGCTGCTGGTAATTCTACTGGCCTGATATAATAACTTATATTAATTAACAGAGTTTAGGTTACAGGTGGTGTAGGCAACCCTTGGTCTGGGGCTCCTACCCCAGGACAAATCAGGCAACCAGTTAAGGCGGACCTTAACTGCTGCTCTGCCAAGCTACTGGCTAGTCTACTGGCCTAATCTTACAGTTTATACTTATTAATAACTACAATTCACAATTAAATTGCAGCTTCATAAACATATTTATAAGTTTTTTCAGGCTCAAAAATCAGAAATATTTAAAACCATTATGGCTTGGATTTATGCTATTAGTAGTATTAAGATCTAACTATGTGACCCACAATTGCTCTCTATTGAACTTCATCTGTTTTATCTATACAAAAGTCAAGCCTCTATCTTTTCATTTGCCATTTAACTTTTATTTTTAAGCTTCAAGATTTCTCTTCAGACACAATTATATAAGGTAGAGATAATCTATCCAAATAGTTTTATTATGGGTTTAATTAGTGATATAATTGTCTCATTAATGAGTTACACTAAGATTGCCTCTTACTGAATTACAACAAATTAGTAGTGATGTTTCTATGGTATAAATTTATAATCATATTATATGGATAGGCAATGCATGCTAAATTAATAAAAATTTAAGTAGGTTTTAAATACTGAAGACATTGATAGTTCTATTTCTAAGCTACTATGTTACAGATACAGATCTGGTTTTCTGTAAGACACCAGTAATTTAAGTCAAGGGTAACAAAAGTAATCCATGTTCACTAGGACACAGTCAAGGTGAATCATGATTTATCTTCCTATTTAGATTGGGGGAGGAGGATCAGGGTGTACCATATATTACAATGAACTGTCTTTCCAGTTTGAAGGCAAAAATCATTAGGCCCATGTTCTGGTAAATTATCAAGAGACTCAAACTACAGTAATAAGCAATGTAGCAATCACTTTAAATCCAGGCATTAAAGAAATATCATTAAATAGCTATCCTTAAAAAATATATACTTCTAAGCTACATATTCAAATTATAAAACTTAGAAGATAAAAAAAGTGTATAAGTTTACACATCAAAGGCTGATTAACTGCAAGTTTATTACAAACCTCAGCAATACTAATGCATGCTATTCTCAGTTAAATCTCTTCCAGCCTGAAATTTTATTGAGTTCATCCCTAAGGATCTAGTCTATGTAAAATTTCTTGATTGTTTTGCATTGCAAATTTTAAACTTCTTGATTTTTTCCAGACAACAATGAATTGTTATATACAGCATATTAGTAAGGCTTACAGTTATGAACTTAGTTCATTTTGTTTGTTTTGTTTTAATTTTTAATTTCCACAAAGCTTAGGAAAAATATCTGTATAATGGAAATAATTTGGTTCAGGAAAGGGTTGCTATTCATTCCTGTCAGTGGTGTTACATAAAATCCTCAGAGACAAAGCCACTCATGTGAGAAAGTTCCTTGAAGCCCATGATGATAATAGAAGAGTTAAGACAGCAATTTCTAAGGGCAGTTAAAGCTTTTACTTCTGAAGATTTGCTCCATAAGTTCTGAAATTAAATATATCAAAGACTTTAGGATTTCCTTGAAACTGACAGGAAATACTAGGTCCCACCTTCCTCAAGCATATATAAGTTATAGGAAGTGGTGAAGAATACACATAGACAAATTGAATTTCCTGAAAGAAACAGAGATCAGCTGAACAGGCTAGAAGGAGGAAACAGGCATTCTCCCACATGTTAGTCTAACTTAAGGCTGTGTGGTGTGCTCCTGGCTGTGATGTGCTTTGGTTAGTCAGCTAGCTGTCTTTTATTCGGTTCTCTTCCTGTAAGCAGCCATGTATCCATATTCTTCTGAGTAACCTCTATAAGAATCATCAGTTTACCAAGTAGAAGTTTGATGGTATCTGATATTTGGTCTGTGGTCCATTCCCTATCTCGTGTGAGTAGATCAATATTTGTTCATGTCTCTACAAGAATAGTGTCAAATATTAGGTTGTCAGTAGATAAAGCCTGTATTTCTAAGACTATTTAGCAGTTTAAATCAATACAAATAATTAAAAACTAATGATACTAAAATTCTTAAAACAATCTTGGAAAACTTAGTCACTTATGTTACTTTAAGTTTATTTATGTAAGGGCATACATACCTTTGCATTGTTGCATGTAATGTATTTGTTCTCTAACTGGTCTGAAGAGTGTTCAGTTTTATAAGGTATGAGGCCAATAATAGGGATCTTACCCTCCAACAATCAAGTTCTGATAGCTCCTTAGCTAAGAGAGGAGTTTGTTTGATTTATCTGTCTATTTGTTTGTTTGTTTGTTTTTATTGATAGCAGATCTCACTATCTAGCCCCAGGTCACCTAAAATGTGCTATGTAGATCAGGGCGGCCTCAAACTTGAACTCACAGAGATCCATTGCTGCCAGTCTCCTTAAGGTTTCAATTAAAGGTGTCCACTACTACACTTGACTAGGAATGGGATTCAATGGTGTATTTTCCTTCCTTCATGCTTAGATTTCATGTGAGTTGAGTTTATACAGAACTTGTGCATACTGTTATAGTCATTAGGGGTTAACATGTGCATCTGCCCAGTTATATATGGAAGACACTCATTCTCTGAAGTTATCTATTACCTCTGTCCCCTACAATCTTTCCATCAACTCTTCCAAATAGAAACCTGGGCCATGAGGGTTGTGGTGTGATAAAAGGGCTGAGAATATTAAAAGTATGGTGAGTTGATATAATAATTTCAAACATGAAATTACTCATTTTGTGAATGCTTTGAAAGATTAATAATTTTCTATTAGTACCTAATGTGTTAAAATAGGAAAAATTCATAGTGTCATAGCATTCTTATTTTGTTTTTTTTAATCATGCAAGCCAGCAATCAAATATAGTATCTTCCAATTCAAAGACAAAGCTCATTCATGGAGGTGTTCTGTTTTTTCCAAAAACCAATAATCAAAAAGGTTGTGATTTGTGCAGAGAAATTAGGTCCATGTTGAGAAATAACACTGACATTTCCTGAATACCATCTCTCATTTGTTCCTTTATTTAAATAATAATTTACTTTATATATATGCTTATACATATGCTGTATGTTATATAATAAATAATTAAAAGTTAACTTCTCATAATTCAGAAAGAGGAAAAAAATGTAGTTTGTGTTTCATTATGTCCTGACTAGATTTTGTTTCCTGTGTGTGCATCTTATTATTTTGGTGGTGATGGTTTTGTTAATAAAAAACAGTAATTGGTAAGGCTTCTCATCAGAATGAAGCTGCATATTGAATTTGTATATAAAAAATTATAAATAAATAACAAAATGAAATTCAGTAGTGATATATTGTGTTTTCCTTCCCTATTTTAATTCCTGAGTCACAAATTTTTCTATTATTTAATATTTTCTATCCTCATTATTTCTTTAAATAATACTTAAAGTTATTACTTGGTAACATACCATGTATATTAAATATTTTATAAATATATATACATATATATATATTGTCCATTCTACCAGAAGTAAGGCTTATGGGGGAATAGATAATCAATTGTTATATTCCCATTATTTTGAAGCTTTGGCATATGCTCAAGATATCATAATATTTTCTAAATGAGTAGGTAAGTGTAAGACATTCAAGAGAGATATTGACAATAAAATCACCCTACTAGTATTTATCATTTGTAATAGTAGATGCAATAAATATATGAGACAACTTGGACATGATAGAGAATTAGTGACAAATAAATCAAGAGAAGCTACAGGACACAGATATGTCAGAATAACAAATAATATGACTTGCTGGCTGCTTATTTTACAGTGAAGATGTCCTTCCTATCTGCAGTTTCAAAGCTTCTAAAGCTGCACCACAAACGACAGCAAGGTTTATAGAATTTATTTCCCCATTTCAACCTCCTGTTCTTTGTAGAACTCCCCAACGAGTAAAGACAAAAATACAAAGAAATTGACTTCAGTCAATCTTCATGTATTATTCAGTCCTCTTTTGTGTATATGTGGTGTCTAGATACCCTTTAATTAGCTTCCTTGGGCAGAAGATGTCTGGTTTTTAGAATGTTTAAATACAATAAGGCTCAGAGAGCAGTACAGGACAAATATACTGTTAGATTGCCTGGCAAAATGTAGCGATTTCTTGACATTACTTTAGTTACAATAGAATATATTATTAAACTATGATAATTTGGCAACAACCAGATATACAACAAAAATAACTAAAAGTATTCTTCACTAGGGATGTGGCTTAGTGGCAGAGTACTTGCCTATCATGTGTGAGGTCCTGAATTCAATCCCCAGGACTGAAATACTAAAGAATAAAGCTCTGACATGTGGTCCTTAAAACAAAGATGTGTTTAAAAAAGGAGGAGAGGAGGGAAGGGGCTGTGATGGTGATGTAACCTGAATTAACAAATAAATATTAAAAAAATATTCCTCATACATCTTCAAACTGTGAGATTATTAAATAATTTTGTGATTTTTAAAAATTTGTTTATTACTTCAAGTTACATCTCCATCCCTCTTTACACACATCCTGGTCCCACCCTCCCACCCTTTCCCTCTTCTCCCACTTATCCTACTTCTCCGGATTGGATTGTCCCTACATATAAGCCCCCCCACCCCGCCCCTCAGTTCAGCAGTCATGTAAGAGCTTCCTCTTGCACTAGGGGGCTACATGGCAGCATCATTAGGGCAAAGTGTACCACTAACAGGTAAAAAAAGTCTATGTTTCTGTTCCTTTTGGTGTGTTGGTTGTAGGATAGTTATCCTGTACTATATGGAGTTTTGTGATATTTTATATCATGGATAATTTTGAAAATGTTCATTAATTTTAAACCTATAGTAAGAAAACTCACTTTTTATTACTTGAATATATTATTGGTTCTGAATAAGGTTGACTTCTTAGAGTTGCAACTCGTCTTCAACAAATTAAAGCTTGCTGGGGCTAAGTGCGTAAATTAGCCAGATTGGGGCCCATAGTGCCCACCCAAGCCAAACTCGGTTTTGGAGACCTATCTTAAAAATGCGTAAGTCCAGACACTTCTGCAGTATATCATTCTGGTGTTAGCCTTGCCTGACTGCACCCGTGCTCATCTAGTTTATTGGCCCTCTCTATACCTTATCTCTTACTTCACCGCCTATGTAACCTCACACTACACTTTCATCCTTCCCCCATCTCCTACCCCATAAAAGAAACTGCCTGTAACAATAAAAACGAGACCCTGCTTCCATGGGACTCGGGACACAGTGTGTCCTTCCCTGGTGGTGATAGGGGGACTGAGCCATCAACACCCATCATCTTGCTTAGCCCCGGAGTGAGGGACGGGCATCCCCGGCAAAAGCTTGTCTAATTCAATGTGCCTATGAATGATTTTTGAGGCAAGTAAGCAGTATGCTTTCCAAAATAATTTTGTCAAACATAGGCTAGTGTAATCTCATAGATTTAAAAATGAAAGTTGAGGAAAGTATGTCTTATTATTAATTTTATATTTATTATGAGATTCTCAATACAAGAAGGTCTATCTCCTATATTCTAATTCTATTTATAATTGTTAATAAATATGAGAGAAATATTAATGACATTATAATTATTAAAATGAAGCAATTACAGGAGATAACTAATTCTACTTGATACTAAAAATATAAGAGAAAACCAAAAGAAACATTTGCAAAAGGCATTAAAGAAATGTAACAGCATTATCTAGAACAACATTGCAATTATAAAGAATGAGTTACACCTACACAAGGTTATATTGTTAACAAGATGTTATAACAACATTTTGACTACAATTTTTAAAACGCTTTTTACTCTTCTACTAACATTTTTACTTTTCTGCTAATATTTCTACTAAAATATCAATAAACTTTGTTTTGGCTTCATTTAATGAATTGTGATGAGAGTGCAAACTTGTTGGTAAATCATTTCCCTTTTTATCTCTCTTCTTTTCTTGTCTTGATAATTCTACCTGTCCTTTATTCATTTCAGAAGCAATTACACACAAACCCTATTTATAACTATTCTTGATACCAATGTTATAAACGTAAGTGAGGGGAAATTTCTCACCTCAATGAAAATAGTAGGACCCAGCCATACCACTTCTGGGTACACATCCAAATGATTCCTCACAAAACCACAGGGACATTTCTTCATCTATGTTCCCAGCAGCCTTATTTGTAATAGGCAGAAACTGGAAACAACCAAGATGTCCCTCAACCGAGGAATGGATTTAAAAAAAAAAAAAGACTATGCTACGTCTACAAAATGGAATTCTACTCAGCCATCAGAAAAAGTGAAATTGGGGGATCCAAGATGGCGGCAGCCCATGTGGAAAAATTTTGATCTTGGGAAAAACAGCCATAAAGCCACAGAGTTATAAGATGCTTTGCAAAAATCAGAGTGACTGGATTCACCTGGGTTTCACCCAGCTACCCAGGGACCATTAAAAGTCCCTGAGAAGGACTCTCCCTCCCGCTCTCAGACATGCACAGAAGCCGCTGAATCCAGGAATCGGGAACCCCCACCAGGAGAGACCCCCAGTAAGATCTACTCTAATACCCAGCAGGCAGATTTGGATCCCCACACAGGATTACTCACCAGCCTACTGGGCCCCCCAGATTCCATGCAGGCCTTCAAGCTATTTAGCAAAAGGTTGCTGACCCATGGGAGTGCCACAAACTCTTAGCAGCCTGTGGTAGGAGCTCAGTGGCTGGGCACACTGTCGCGTCCCCCCTTGTCCAGCAAGGAATGACGCAACTCATAAAAG
>CAJQZJ010018033.1:9494776-9506959 GCA_907164525.1 Lophiomys imhausi | reverse complement strand
ATCATCGAGAGCGCTCACCGTCGGGCTGGTGGAAGGCGGAGACCAGCGCCATCTTTAAGGTGCGGCATGGAGACCAGCGCCATCTTTAAGGCGCGGCACGTCGCAGCTCTCTACAGCACACAACAGCTGACAGTTCCACAATGCACCAGCCCAGCGGCCAGCAGGTCTATAGCTGCATTTTGGAAAGCCCAGACATATCTGTGTCCCCCCAGAGGGGTGCTAGACAGGCCCCTCTATTGGATTTGCAGTCTTTGGGGAAAAAACACTGCAGCTGGATTGAGCAGCAGGATACTCTTCCGGCTGCAGGTTATGCTCAACTGCGGTGTACAGGAACTTGGGTGACAGTGGCCCCATTTGCCAGTATCCAAAGCCAGCTCAATACATACATAGGTGGAGCTCTGAGAGTGGCAGAAAAGGCCACAGAGTTGGAAGGCAGATTTGCCCACCACAGGGTCCAACCCTGCGCAAACTGTGAGATCTTTATTATTATTATAAGACTTTTTTGTTAGTACAGGGCCTTCTGGTGGGTAACCAGAGCTTAAGCATATATAGCTCAATCCCCTGGATCAGTGAGGTTTTGACCTGGGAGGCACTGCTGAGTGACTCACCTTACAGGCATGGAGTCAGGTACTCTCAAGACTCCAACAGGCCTTGTGACCTCCAAAGTCCACAGAATCTTTGCCTGCACACACAGGACCATACCACCAGAGCCACTGCAAGTTGAATACTCAATGTGCAACATAGAGACCTCTCACTTGGGAGCAGTGAAACGATCCCGGGCCATTCCTCATTGCCTGGGAATAGGCTTCACCAGCTCACAGTGTTACTGGCTACTAGATGCACATTCACACTGAGAACCCCCTGTGAGCATCCAGGGAGGACCACAAACACCGTCCAAAACGTAAACTGCAAGGGAGCTACAACCCGACCACCCTGAGGTCTGCCAACCTGCACTGTCATCTATAGGAAGACCAGTTGGATCTCAGGAATCGAAAGGAACACATTACCATCACAACCCCTCACCTGTGTCCCCAATTGGGATGAAACAGGAAGGGATGAGCTCACAGAGATACACTGAAAACCTCCACACAAGGCCCCATACAGCCAGTGGAAAGCCACAGATCACCAAGCAATTCAACTGCTACACCAAAGTGCCCCGTTTGGATCCAAGCTGAGAAGACAACAGTAGCAGACAGCCAAGAACATCCAAATGGCCAAAGGTCAGAGAAAAAAACAGAAACAAAAGAAGTCAGGGAGACATGACTCCAATAAAACACAACTATGCTAGTACATTGTGTCCTGAGCACCTCACCATAGCTGAAAAACATGAAAATGATGACAATTCTACATTATGGAAAGTGATAGAGTCCTTTCAAGAAGAATTTAAATCTATGAAGGAATTGAAAGAATCCACAATTTCACAAGTGAAAGCAATGGATAATACCATTAGAGCTCCAAGCCAAAGTGGCTCAACTTGAAAAGGAAAAGGACAGGACAATGAAAGATTTCCAGGCAAAGACAAGAAAATTGGAGCAAGAAATGTACTGAACGAATAAAATAATTCAAGACATAAAAATGGAAATGGAAGCAATAAAGAAAACACAGTCAGAGTTAAGACGGGAAATGGAAAATCAAGGGAAGAGAACAGGAACTACAGATATGAGTATCAAAAATAGGATACAAGAGATGGAAGACAGGATCTCAGGCATGGAAGTTTCGATGGAAGAAATCAGTATAACATCCAAAGAAAATGAGAAAGCTGAAAATCTCTCACCCATAACATCTAAGAAATCAAGGACTCAATTAAAAGACGGAACCTAAGAATTATAGGCATAGAGGAAAGAGAAGACTCCCGACTCCAAGGTCCAGGAAATATCTTCAACAAAATCATAGAAGAAAACTTCCCAAACCTAAAGAAAGAGATGCCAATAAAAATCCAAGAGTCTTACAGAACACTGAACACAGTAGATCAGAAAAGAAACTCCTCTCACCACATAATAATAGAAACTCCAAATAAACAGAACAAAGAAAGAATATTAAAAACTGTAAGAGATAAAGGTCAAGTCACATAAAATGGCAGCCCCATCAGAATTACAACTGACTTCTCCTCAGAAACTTTAAAAGCTAGAAGGGCCTGGATAGATGTTCTACAAGCCCTGACAAAACATAGGTGCCCAGCCAGACTACTATACCCAGCAAAACTCTCTATCAACATAGATGGAGAAAACAAGATATTCCATGACAAAAATCAAATTCAAACAATATCTACCCACAAACCCAGCCCTACAGATGATCCTAGAAAGAAAATTCCAACCCAGAGAAGATAGCTACACCCAAGAAAACAGAGGAAATGGAAAACTCCACAGCAACTAAACGAAAAGAAGCACAGGACAACCACCTACACCAAAATAATGGGAAATAACAATGCCTGGTCACTAATATCCATCAACATCAATGGACTCAACTCGCCAGTGAAAAGACACAGACTTACAGATTGGATCCATAAACAAGATCTATCATTTTGCTGCATACAAGAAACACACTTAACTAACAAAGATAGACACTATCTCAGAGTAAAGGGCTGGGAAAAGGTTTTCCAAGCAAATGGACCCAGGAAGCAACCTGGAGTAACCATCCTATTATCAAACAAAATAAACTTCCAACTGAAGTTAATAAAAAAAAAAAAGACAGAGAAGGGCATTATATATTCGTTAATGGAAATATTCATCAAGAGGACATCTCAATATTGAACATCTATGCTGCAAATACAAAGGCACCTACATATGCAAAAGAAATGCTTCTAAAACTTAAATTGCACATCAATCCCCACACATTAGTAATGGGAGACTTCAATGGACATATCATCAAGACAGAAGCCAAACAGAGCAATAATTAGTCTAACAGAGATCATGAATCAAATGGACCCTAACAGATATCTACAGAATGTTTCACCCAAACACAAAAGAATACACCTTTTTCTCAGCACCACACGGAACCTTCTCAAGCAATCAACCACTTAATTGGACACAAAGATAGCCTCAACAGATACAAGAAAATTGAAATAACCCCTTGTATCTTATCAGACTACCATGGAATAAAGCTGGTCTTCAACAGCCAAAGAATCAACAGAAAGCCTATACACACATGGAAATTAAACACCTCTTTACTGCATGACTACTGGGTCAGGGAAGAAATGAAGAAAGAAACCAAAGACTTCTTAAAATCCAACGAAAATGAAGGCACAACATACCCAAACCTATGGGACACAATGAAAGCTGTACTACGAGGATATTTCATAGCACTAAGTGCCTTCAAAAGAAAATTGTGACAGCTCTTATTAGCAAATTAACAGCTAAGCTGGGTGAATTGGAAAAAAAAGAAGCAAACACTCCCAAGAGGAGCAGAAGGCAGAAAATCATCAAACTTAGGGCTGAAATCAACAACTTAGAAACAAAAAGAACTATACAAAGAATCAATGAAGCCAAGAGTTGGTTCTTCGAGAAAATCAACAAAATAGACAGACCCTTAGCCAAATTAACTAAAAGGCAGAGGGAAAAAACCCAAATCAACAAAATCAGAAATGAAAAGGGAGAAATAACAACAGACATTGAGGAAATCCAGAGAATACTTGGGTTCTACTTTAAAAAAATCTATACTCCACCAAATTTGAAAACTTAAGTGAAATGGACAATTTTCTTGATAGATTCTACCTACTGAAGCTAAATCAAGATCAGGTTAACAGATTAAACAGTTCTATAACCTGTAATGAAATAGAAACAGTCATTAAAAATCTCCCAACCAAAAACAGCCCAGGGCCAGATGGCTTTAGCACAGAATTCTACTGGACCTTCAAGGAGGAGCTAACACCAATACTCTTCAAACTCTTTCACCAAATAGAATCAGAAAGAACACTGCCAAACTCATTCTATGAGGCCATAGTCACCCTGATTCATAAACCACACAAAGACCCAACAAACAAAGAGAACTTCAGTCCAATCTCCCTCATGAACATAGATGCAAAAATACTTAAAATCTAGCAAACCGAATTCAAGAACACATCAAAAGTATCATACACCATGATCTAGTAGGCTTCATTCCAGGAATGCAGGGATGGTACAACATACGAAAGTCTATCAATGTAATTCACCATATAAACAACATGAAAGAAAAACAACCACATGATAATCTCGCTAGATGCAGAAAAAGCATTTGACAAAATCCAACACCCCTTCATGCTAAAAGTTCTGGAGAGAACGGGCATATAAGGGCCATACCTAGAAATAATAAATGTGATATTCAGCAAGCCAGTGGCCAACATCAAATTAAATGGAGAGAAGCTTGAAGAATTTCCTCTAAACTCAGGGACAAGACAAGAATGCTCACTTTCATCATTTCTCTTCAGTATAGTACTTGAAGTTCTTGCTAGAACAATAAGACAACTAAAAGAGGTCAAGGGGTTACAAATTGGAAATGAAGAAGTCAAATTATCCCTATTTGCAGATGATATGATACTATACATAAGTGACCCCATAAATTCCACCAGAGAACCCTTACAGCTGTGGCTGGATACAAAATTAATCCAAAAATATCAGAAGCCCTTCTTTATACAACAACAAAGGGGTTGAGAAAGAAATAAGGGAAACTACCTCCTTCACAATAGCCACAAACAATATAAAATACCTTGGCATAAATCTAACCAGGCAAGTAAAGGACCTGTACAACAAGAACTTCAAACTCTTGAAGAAAGAAATTGAAGAGTCCTTTAGAAGATGGAAAGATCTCCCATGCTCATGGATAGGTAGGATCAACATAATAAAAATGGCCATTCTACCAAAAGCAACATATAGATTCAATGCAACTACTATCAAAATTACAACACAATTCTTTATAGACCTTGAAAAACTATTCTCAATTTCATATGGAGCAACAAAAAACCCAGAATAGCTATATCAATCCTGTACAATAAAAAAACATCTGGAGGTATCACCATCCCAGATTTCAATCTGTACTAAAGAGCAATAGTAATAAAAACAGCATGCTACTGGTATAGAAACAGACCAGTGGATCAATGGAATTGAATTGAAGACCCCAGAAATGGACCCACACATCTATGGCCAACTAATTTTTGACAAAGAAGCCAAAACCACACAATGGAAACAGGACAGCATCTTCAACAAATGGTGCTGGTCCAACTGGATGTCTGCTTGTAAAACAATGAAATTAGACCCATACTTATCACCTTGTACAAAACTTAAGTCCAAGTGGATCAAAGACCTTCACATAAGCCCGGTCTCACTAAATCTACTAGAAGAAAAAGTAGGAAAAACCCTCGAACTCATTGGCACAGGTGACAACTTCCTGAATAGAACAGCAACAGCTCAGGACCTGAAACCAATAATCAATAAATGGGTCCTCATGAAACTGAAAAGCTTCTGTAAGGTAAAAGACACTGTCATTTGAACACAATGGCAGGTACAGACTGGGAAAAAATCTTCACCAACCCCACATCTGACAGAGGGCTAATATCCAAATTTTACAAAGAACTCAAGGAATTAAATGCCACGAAACCAAATAATCCAATCAAAAAATGGGGAACAGAGCTAAACAGAGTATTCACAAAGGAGGAATCTCTAATGGCTGAGAGACACTTGAAGAAATGCTCAACATCCTTAATCATCAGAGAAATGCAACTCAAGAAGACTCTGAGATTCAATCTCACACCTGTCAGAATGGCTAAGATCAAAAGCTCAAATGATAGCAAATACTGGAGAGGGTGTTGAGGAAAGGGAACCCTCTTCCATTGCTGGTGGGAGTGCAGGCTTGTGCAATCACTGTGGAGGTCAGTATGGCGATATCTTAGAAAACTTGGAATAGTTTTGCCTCAGGACCCAGCCATACCACTTCTGGGTATACACCCAAATGACTCCTCATGGAATAATAAGGAAGTTTCCTCATCTATGTTCATAGCAGCCTTATTTGTAATAGCTAGAAACTGGAAACAACCCTGATGTCCCTCAACCGAAGAATGGATTAAAAAACTGTGGTACTTATACACAATGAAATATTACTCAGCTATCAGAAACAATGAAATTATGCAATTTGCAACAAAATGGATTGAACTAGAAAAGCTCAACCTGGGTGAGCTAACCCCGACTCAGAAGGATGCATATGGCATCTATTCACTTACAGTGGTATTTTTGCTATATAGCACAGGATATCTATACTACAACCAACGCACCAAAGGGAGCATGGACATAGACTTTTCAATCAATTGTTAAAAATTTTTTAGTTTTGTTTGTTTGTTTGTTTTTTAGTTTCTCTCCCTGGCAATGAGATGCTTTTCACTGGTGGTACTGCCTTGTAGGCCCCCAGTGTATGAGGAGGCTCTTGGCCCTCAAATGACCTCTGAACTGAGGCAAGGGACTGTTATGTAGCGACACTCCAGAGGAGTGGGTTGGAAGGGTTAGGAGGTAGAGGGTAGGAGGGCAGGGCTGGGAAGGGGGTAATGAGGACAATATGATGGAGATGTATCTTGAAGCAACAAATAAATAAATTTATTTATTAAAAAAAGGAAAAGCAACAGTGAAATCATATAATTTGCAGCTAAATGGATGGAACTAGAGAAGCTCATCCTGATTGAGTTAACCAAGACTCAGAAGAATGCAAATGGCATCTTTTAACTTATAATTGGAAATTAGCCATATAGTACTGGATAATTATACTACACGCAATGCACCAAAGGGAACAGGAATATAGACTTTGTTACCTGTCAATGAAACACTTTTCCCTAGTGTTGCTGCCTGATAGGCCCCCAGTGTATGAGGAGGCTCTTTGCCCTCATATGACTGCTGAACTAGGGCAGGAGACTGATATGTAGGGACACTCCACTCTGGAGGAATGGGATGGAAGGGATAGGGAGTAGTGTGTGGGTGGGTGGGGCTTGGAGGGGTGGAAAGAGGGCACTGTGATGGAGATTTAACCTGAAGTAATAAATAAACATAAAAAATAGTCTTTTTGGATCAATTCTTAACTATAGGTCTTTCTTTTATTTTTACTAGCAATTCTGTTCTGAGTACTAAATTCAAGACCTTTCTGGCAGTTTTGAATGCCATTTTCCTACCTGGTAAGCAACTCAGACACAACTCTTGATTATCATCCTCTATACTTTACATAGCAGGATGTGGAATCTGCCGATTATAAGGGAGAGACTCATTTGAAGGGTTCTCCAAGCCAGATGAAATCTGTCTAGACCCCTAATATTAAATGCATTTAACTGGAATCAAAGTGTCAAGCACTTAAGGATGATAGACAGGTAATTTATTGTAGGTTTGTGAACATCATCCTTGCAGACTGAAAAGTTAGTTTCTAAACCATACATACTGATATCATCAGCCTTTATTCTCTTTTCTAGACAGCAGGCTTATTTTTAACAAGGACAGGGTCATGGAATTCACTCCTGGATCTCCAACGTGCAGTAAAATGTCAATGAATATCTAATAAATAGGTTTTTTAAATAAAGGAATGATTTACAGTTTGAAAAGTGCTAAACTTTAATAAAAAAAGTAAATTTGGTTTCATATTTGTGTCAAATAAGTTTACTGCAAACCCTAGAGTAGATGAGGTCTCTAGGAAAATCATTTAATAATGCCCCTTAATTGTTCTACACAGCATCTGCTGCCTTGCCACATTTGCTAATTAGGAACAATTTTTATTATTTGGCTTTTTTGTCTTCTATAACCTGTAAGGTCCACCAGGACTCTGCACATCTGTTTAGTTCATTACTTTCTCTTGCTAAACAAAACATTTCTAAATTCTATGTTAATAGAACAGTAATAATTATTTATTTCAGAAATTACTGTGTTTCTACACACTACAGGATAATATAAACATAGTGAGTTGTGGCTACAGTTTTGTAGCATATATATGCTATGACAGAAGGGTGAAATTAGAGGCTGGTGGATGATGGATACACTCTTCTCTCTTATATTCACAAATGTCTGAATGTCACCAGTCGTAATTAAATTAGTTCAACTAATTTTCACCTGCACTTATATGACTACAAGTGCTTCAAATTCTTCCTCAGGTTCCAATGATCATTTTGCTTAAAAAGTCACTGTTTTCTATTAAAGTTGTATATACCTAGTTTTCTTCTTTTAGGCAAAAAAAAAAAAAAAACCGATATATTTAAGAATAATTTAACAATTCTTAATTAGTTTCCAAGAAAGCACTAAACACCTTTTCCTTTGGAATTGAATTACATTGCTTTCAGTAGCTAAAAATATGAGAAACTAGATAACCTTTCAACAAAGAAAAGAGAAATGTCATCTTTATTACCAATAGGGCCCAAACATGATCAATTTTTTTGTAGTTATGATGAAGACACTGATATTAAAGATGTCTTTCTGGTTACTGAAGATGGCTGCATCTGTAGAAGGGGGTAAGTTTTACAATTCCTAAGCAGAATGTTAATGGCAAACACTGTGCTTTCTATTCCTATTATCTTTTTATTACAATTTTTTTAATAAATAAATTTGGATCTCCCCTACAAATTCTTCTTTCTTTGATTGTGTGATCGGTACAAATCACCAGTCCCCACTGCCACCCTTGTGCACAGTTTTATAAATGAGCACCTATGTCTCTACACTCTACTTTGATTCATGTCCTTTATTTAAGATAACACATACATTTTCTAGATTGCCATCTGTTGCCATTATGCAGAGTAAAGAATTTTGATAAATTAAGCCTTACAAAGCTGATTTTTATTATCCTTGGCAGATGTATTCTCATTCTGAAACTAAAGTACAAATAGTCACTTAAATTTTTTCTTAGCCATTATGTTTTTTTAAGTGCATCTATTAAATAGTAATTATTTGTACTATTTATTGTTTTGGGTTGAGATTGTATAACCTTTGACCAATATCTTCAAGAGTTCCACTTTTTCAACTCTAGTTACCAATATCCATCATCTAATCTCTGGGCTTCTGGGGTTTTTGTTTGTTTGTTTGTTTTTAACTTCACATACAACTGCATTCAAGCAAAATTTTTTCTTTTGTGTTCTATTTTGTTTAAACTAGCATGAAGTTCTTCATGTTCCTCCCTGCTTCAGAACTACAGAAAACACATAAGGGAGAGAATACATAAAATTAGCTTGGTTTATCCATTACATAATAGATACATATTTAATAGAATGTTCTGCATGTCACAAATATATATGTGGCCCATCAAATAACAAGGCAAATATAAGGGCTTTGTGTGGAAATGATGTTTTCTAACTGTGATCAGATTATTAAGCAGTGTTCAGGAAAATATAATGGCTATTTTTAGGTAGAATGAAGACTTGTTAATATAGTTATATTAACTATATTAACATTCCTGAGATGTTCAAAAATTTTCAGCAGCGCACCCTCTTCCATACCACAGCCCTGTTGGGGAAAGTGGTCAAAAACCACATATCAGAGTCTATGTCAGAGACAGCTCCTGTTCCACTGACCCACATGATGACCAGGCTGCTCATCAGTTGCATATGTGTTGGGGGCCTAGGTCCATTTCATGCATGTTCTTTGAATAGTGTTTCAGTTTCTGTGAGCCCCTGTGGGTTATTTGTCTCTGTTTTTTTTTTGTGGAGTTCTTGTCCCTTCTAGGTCTTTCTATCCTTCCTCCAATTCTTCTACTAGACAGTCTCTTCCTCCTAAAGGCCTCAGTGGAAGAGGATGAGCTCAATCCTGATGCTACAGGATGTGCTGAGGTTGAAGGGTATGGCTGGGCTCCTGAATTATGAGGAGGAGAAGGGGAGAGAGGTGGGGGGACAAGTGGGTGTAACCCAGAGGAGGGGAGGGGCTAAGATCGAAATGTAAAATTACTAAATGAACTTAATAAACTTGAAAAGTAGATAAATAAGAAGTCTCAGTAGCTTCAGTTATCTTATGTGATCCCTTTTCATTTTTTTTCCTGAAAAATTAGTTTTGGTAGTTTGAATAAGAATGTCCCCTATAGATTCAAACCTCTGAAATCTTGGCCCATGGGGAATGGCACTATTAGGAGGTGTTACTTTGTTGGAGTAGGTGTGTCCTTGTTGGAGGATGTGTCATTGTGGAGTCGGGCTTTGAGGTCTCCTATACTAAAGCACATGTGTGGCACACAGTCTCCTTCTGGTGCTTGAGAATCAAAATGTAGAATTATCAGCTCTGTCTCCAGCACCAAGTCAGCCTGGATGCTGTCATGCTACTGATCATAATGATAATGCACTAAACTTCTAAATCATAAGCTAGCTGCAATTAAATATTTTCCTTTGTAAGAATCGTCGTGGTTATAGTGCCTCTTCACAGCAATAAAATCCAAACTAAGACAATAGCAATCAGTAATAGCACCTTATAATACCTTTGACAAAAGGATATAACCTTTCACTTGAATAAATCCTTGGCATTATTCTTAGACAAAGAAGAATATGTTCAGGTTTAAAATGGTTAATATAAGTCATGTTCTGTTTACTACTCATATCATGATATTTGAACCTTGTCAGAGCTTTGCTATGAATATGGGGCCGCCACTGTGCTTCCTGTAAGACATATGCACATACCCCATACAGTGAGAATATCTTAGGAGGTTCTTGTTCACTGTTTCTTAAAGCATACACCAGAATTGGTTTTTTTCACTATTGGAAGACAGTTTAGGCCTTTTGGCTAAATAGTTATAGTGTTGATATTTGAAAGAAAACAATTATACTTCCCCTCCTGGAATTACATAACAACAAAAATTACCTTTTGTATATGAATATTATCTGCAGACATCTTAAAGGTGCAGGCAGTAGAAGAAATGTTGGTAATCAATCAGTATTTGCACAGAAACATTGTAATCAGAAACCAATCATCAAGTTAACTGCTTTGGGGAGGTTAGTGGTTTTCTAATGCCTGATATGTAATGATATATCCTCAGAAAAACATGCTTATAGATAAGTAACCTTCATCTTTCCAAAAGAAATGCACACCATCTATTATATTGCTATGATTCCATAGCTGGAGGCTGAGAGAGCTCTTAACTTGTAAATAGATTTTGGATAATGGTTAACTCCAAATGACTTCATTCTTGAGGCAGATTACAAATAGCATTTTTATAGGAAGGAATGATGACAAGACTAGCTAGCTCCCTAGTAATTTTCTACTACTGGGTAACATTTTGGTCCAAAGACAAATGTGGAGACAGTGTTCCTGGATTCTTCTCTTATACTAGATTATTATTCTGTTAGTATACTCAAATACTTATGGATGCAAGAATATTCTAATGATTTTTATTTAATATAATTTTAAGATGTAATTTTAACATTGTGTGACTTAGTACAAAGACATAAACTAATCAATTCAATTGATTAATTTTTTTTAGTAATGATATTTATACAAAAGCAAAATTATCAGCCAAATGTGATAATGACAGCACTAACAGAACTTTTAGGTATTAGTATATTTGTAAAGAGATAGGGTAATTTGGGACATTTTTCATCATAGATTAGGTTATAAATGGTGAAGATTAAATAGTTACTATGTAGAGTTTTAACAATTAATTTTTGATCTTTTTTCTCTTAAATTATAGCATCTATAATTAAAAGATATATATGTATATGAAAATTAATATTAAGAGCAGTTTTGTGCATACATGTGTATGCATATGTACACAAAACACACGCACACATATATATACATATATATATTCATTAGGTATATAGAGAGATATTATCTCTCTAATAGAAAGATAACTAGATAGATAGATGATAGATAGACAGATAGATAAATAGAATATTCATATATGTATATGTGTTTGAGCATATGGATAGGTATCAGAAGTTATCCAAAGGTTTGTGCCTTAGGCACTAGCTTTTTTTGAATGACATAAGGCCTCTTATTGATCTATATTGATGAAGCAGTAGAGTTTAACTGGGCAGTGAGCCAAATGATCAGCCTATCCTAGCTTTCCTGGTGCTGAGATTATGCACATTCATCTCCATGACAGTCTCTTTTTTCTGGTTCTAGGGATCAAACATAAGTCTTCATTCCAGACTTAGTTGGCTCTCCAGTCCCTAATGTTAATGCTAGTAACATTCCATGAAACACTATGTATGAACTAATGATTTAGACACAAAGGCCATTAATATGAATTTGCTTATATTTAATTCCATACACTACCAATAAATAA
>CAJQZJ010018033.1:9483479-9494766 GCA_907164525.1 Lophiomys imhausi | reverse complement strand
CCATAACAACAGTCTCCATATTTTATTCTCTACAAAAATATTGTACTGCATAGGGAACTCATAGGGAGAACTACATAATAGTCTATGTCCTCTATTCAAATTCTACAGGAGTGTAAGTAACAGGAGAATAAAAAAAGAGATTTTAGATTGACAGTTTATTCAAAGTGGACACAGGTGGTAAAGGACCTTGCAATTTCAAGGAAGCTAGTAGAAAAACACCTATAGTATGGTTGAAAAATATGTAGTAGAAAAGAGCAATGGAGAAAGAAAGAAGCTGAGATTGATAAATGAAGTGCTTTGCACGCAAATCCAAAGACTGTGTCCTGGACCCTGTAATCAAAATGTCTTCCTCATCTTTATAGAGGATAGTTTTATAAAGCAGGGATAACTGAAGTAAAAAAAAAATTTTATAGCCCGTAGTTTTCCTCTGCAAATTAAAGGGCTTTGTTGAATTCCATAAATAATATATATTCTTATAACTTAGAAGATCTAGTTTATTGAATACAAAAATGTAACTCAGAAATTGGCACTGCTTTTTAATAATGAAAATACTAATATCTAGAAATATTCTGGCGTGAATAATATAGAGGTAGCCCTATCTTTCATCATTTCTTTGTGATTTGGCTCAAAATTACACAGGCAGGCTCATATGAATATCACATTGCATGCTCACTTTACTGAGAGAAGATTTGAAGTTAAGGGCCAGTAAATTATTTTCTCCATTTCATAGTATAAAAGGGATAGACATTCAGTTTATTGCTAATGCAGCATTCGCTAGAGTCCTCTCACTGATCAAATTTTGTGTTATGTTGTTCATTCTAAAAGAGTGCTATAAACATATACATAAATAAACTTTTTAAAAGAAAATAAAATATTTTCAGATACTTGTATTTTATTATTCAAGTGAAAATTTAAACTACTGATCTTTCCACATTCCTTAAACACTATTGATTAGTTTTTGTAGACACAGATGTTCATTGAAATTGTTCTGTTGGACAGAAAGTACTGCTATCAATATTTAGCTTCTGGTACACCTACATGCTGGGGTATCTTCACTATCAGCAGATTTCTACTAATACACAGGTTCCAGGAGGAACACAAAACTTTTATGCAGGACGAGAACTTCTACAAGTTGTTAATAGTCTTTGTGTCGAGGATTCAATACTCAGCCCACCCCAATTGTTTGTTTTTACACAAATTAAAACCTTGTTTGTGGACTTAGATTAATTCATGACTCAGATTATGATATATTCCCATATGGAAGTTTGTGTAACTGAGTATTTATGCTAAAGGAGTGGAGAAAACCTGAGAAAATGAATAAGGAACAAGAAAAAAAATACTCTTACCTTCTCCCTCTTTACTCTCATAAAAATACTGAACAAACAGACGTCATTCCTGTCTGTATGGTACAGAAAGAAGACAAAAGGTATGAGTATTAACAGGCATTTGAAAGTCCCTTCCAGTTTACTGAGATTAGATTATATTCTGTTTTTTTCTCTAGTCGTCATTCTTTTGCATGATTATACTATTTTTGCAAGCCAGTTAAAGATATTAGTTTATGTTTGAAGGAAGAATAAATTTTAAAATGTACAAATTAAAAAAATATTACCTGGAACAAACACTTAGAATGGAGATATTCTACATGACAGCCTGATGTTTCCCCAAGAAGCCAAAACAAAATTGGGGGAGAATCGAGAGGTTCACCCCAGTAAAACAGGTGATTGCCATTCACTTTGGCTGGTCCCCAGAAGTATATGATAAAACGTTATTTCCTGTTTTAATACATAGAAAAATCAGTGCTGAGCTGAACTAGAAGTTTCCTTTCTGTGGAGCCACTTTAACACTATCAGATGGAAGTGCGAAGGCTGCCAAGGGAGGCAATACATTAGTGATGTAATCCAATGTGAATTCCGTGAACTGCACTGCCAACTTGAAAGGCAGGAGTTGCTGACTGAAGCACACCTATCATTGGGGTAACCATTGGGCTTCCAATTGGATTTTTAATCCACTCCCTGGAAAAGAATCTTACTAAGTACTGTAATCATGGTCAAAAATCCATGGCTGAGAGTTACTCACTATTGCTGTTTATTTTATTTATTTTTATTTTTTGAGATTTACTTATTACTTCAGGTTACATCTCCATCACAGTGTCCTCTTTCCACCCCTCCCAGTCCCACACTCCCATGTTCTACCCCCTATCCCTTCCATCCCACTCCTCTGGAGTGGAGTGTCCCTACATAACAGTCCCCTGTCCCATTTTGATATATAAAACTGCAACACAAATACTTTTATCTGTAGTTATAGAAAAACACAATGTTTTTCTATTTTCATTTCTTATATTTACTATATTTGATAATTTCATTCATTAGTCCTGTACTTGCATAATTTCTTTCCCACATTCTTTTGCTTTCAACTCCTTCAATATTTTCCTAACTCCATATCAAATTCATAGACTCTTTTTAATTTATTTTGGTACCTACACACATATGTATGTATATATAATTATATGTAAATATATTCTGTGAGTACATTAGTGTTGTTTATATGTACATGCATTTAAATATGGCCATTGGGACTGTATAATTTTCCATGGAACTTGCTCTTGGAAAAACTGATTCTCCTCCTCTAAGAAATCTGCAATTTCCTGTAGCTCTTCTTTTAGTGGTAGTGCCTTGTAAAATTTTCTTAATTCACATTGGGATATCAATTGGTTTTTACTGTACAAGTTTGTTTAAAGAACAATACTATTAAGATTTAGTGGGTACAGATCCCTGCAACATATTAAAAAGAGTGTATTGAAGTAGATTCCCTGGTCCTCTGACACTCAAATTTCCTTATTATTCTGCAGCATTCGCTGAGCCTTAGCTCTTCTTATTCTTAATCACTGAAGCATTATTGTAGTGCAAGGTGATAAATTCAGTCATGACTGCTCCAGATGCTTAGAACAAATGGCTGTTGAGTACTTAACCATAAACAGGCCAATATACAAATTGTTTTAAGGCTTGTGAACATTTCAGAAGTTGGAGTCAAAATAATATAATGACAAGAAGATAGGGAGAAGGCTACAAAATGATATTATCAGGCCATAATACACCTATTGTATACATGGCCTTATGGTGGTGATGGTGGTCTGTACAGCAACTACACAAGACTTTCTGTGTCAATAGAAAACCATATCAAGTATGGGCTCACAGGGCCCTAATATTTCCTTTTGAACTACTGGCAATAGTAATAGTTGCTGCCTTCAGTCGTTTAACAAATGCTGAGGCGATCAGAATGCAATACGTACTTTAAATTTTATAGCTAGAGAGATGGATCTTGTTTATATTAGTAACTGGGTCACAGGCCTAGAGCGATGGCTTAGGGATAAAGAGCATCTATTGCTCTTCCAGAGGACCCAGGTTCAGTTCTAATCACTTACTTTGTAACTTAAAACCAACCTTAGTTCAAGTCCTATTTGATCTGAAACTTTCTTCTGGTTCATTGGATCAGCTTTGCTTCATTGTTGTACACATGCATACATGAAGCAAAACATGAATATACCTAATATGAATTAAATCTTAATTTGTACATATGAATACATACATACCATGCATAGATGTGTATAAAAGTGATAATCAAAGAAAGAGGCTATCAATTTGAGAGTGGTGAGAGAATGAGAGAAGTTTGAAGGTCGGGTACTGAAAGGAAATGGAGGGAAGAAATGAAGAGAGAAAAGTAGTGTAATTCTAATTCAATTAAAAATATATTAAAAACAAATAAAAATTAAACACATTTTTTAAAAAAAAGAAACTGGGTTTTTTTGTAGATGTTTTCTAAACTACTGTGAATATGAAACTCCTCTACTGTGATTGTAAAATACTTCTTCCTTGTAGCTACTTACTTCATCTGGCCCTAATAGTCTTTATGCACTCTCTACTCAAATGATCCCTGAGACTTGGGAAGAAAAGAATATGATACAGACATCTCATTTACTGTGCAGCTCCCCCAGAGTCACCGACTCACTGCACATGGCTGAATGTGACTGTTGTTGTTGGCTGCTGGCTGCTGAAGAAAAGCAGTTTCTCTGAAGAAGATTGAGAGATCAAGAAAGAACAATACCAGATATGGGTATGCAGCCCCATCCATATCTAATGAGCTTTGGTTAATAATTGATAGTTGCTTGGAGTGGGAGAGTAATTTTTATTTGAGTCTGGACCCTGATAGGACTAACACACTCTCATGAATGGGTACATTTGTAGGAGTATATAGGCAGCACTAGTGGTATTCAGTGGATTTTAGAAAATGAACACATAAAGTTAGGTGAGTAGGGAAAAGTGGTACATTTGGAAGAAGGTGGAGAAGTGGATGAGAAACTTCAAAATACAATGAATCAAATGCTCAAAAAATTACTAAATAAATGAACATATTTAAGATTAGTGAATCATGACACTTATGAAATGGTATGAAGATAGAAGATAGAAGTGGGATTATGGAGGGAAGAGCATGATAAAAGATATGATAGGGAGGTAAGACTTTACATATACACATATATGTAAAATTTGCATACATAATATAAAATATATACATACATATTCATATATAATATATTTTATATGTATAGTAATATACATATGCATCAATATATATGATATATACTATATATATATACATATATGGTATTATTACATATACACACATATACATATATATGTATCTCATATGTGAATGGGTATGAAGCCCCATCTCTAGCTGATGAGTTTTAGTAAGTATTTGATGACTTCTTGGAGTTTATATACATTCACATATAAGACATATACATATATATGTATATACAGATACATATTTAATATATATTACATATAAATATTTCTTATATATGGTATATATTTAAATATACATATTTGTAGTGTAATCCTTATATAGGTATTGATATATGTACATATAACATATATTAAATATATATATTATATATAAATGCATATTCACAATAGCATTTTGGGAACTGTTAGGAGGCCGGAGGAAGTGTGCCTTGGGGGCAGTCTTTGGGCTTTCAAAAGTTCAAGTCCTTAGTGCACGCACACTCTCTCTCTCTCTCTTTTAACCTAGAGATTATTGTCATGACAAATAAGCTCTCAGCTATTGCTCTAATACTTTTTCTTATTGTTTGATGCCATGATCCCTGCCATGATGGTCATTTATACTACTACCTTCTGGAATACTGTCTTTTATAAGTTGCTTTGACACATCCATAGCAAAATACCTGAAACAATATATTTAGGAAATTTCCAAATAACAAATTTGATACATTATAAAACAATTGACCCTTCCTTCATCTCTTCATTTTTGTTTCAAAATCCACCAGCATTAGATTATGTAGTATAGTAGTGTCAGTTGTCAAATGAATGTCCTCTACATCTCTCTTTCATTAATAGTTAAACTTTTATGTCAGTGTATGGATAATTTTCATATCTATAATTATGTGGTATATCTCTGATATAACCTTTCTCTGTCTCTTTCTTCACACAGGCCTGGTATTCTATATTACCTTTCAATTTACCATGTAGTTGAAGGTTCCTTCCCATGTCTCATCTCCTGAGGACTGAGATTGCAGGCGTGAATTAGCATTATAAATTTAATGATGTGTTGGATAAGAGTCTTGTGCACTGTGTTTTCAGATGCTGATTTCTGTGGCCTGAGATGTGGCTAAGTCACAGATATGGGCATTGTTATTAATATTTAACACTCACATGCAACAATGTGATGAAAAGAATTACCTCTGATTAGTTAATAAAATGCTCAACAGCCTTGGCTAGGCAGAGAGTAGATAGGAAGTCAGGAACTATAATTGGGTGTTGGGCCTCAAAAACACAAGAAGGAGAAGGAAAGAGAGGAGAGAGAAGAGGAAGGAACTCACCATTACACAGGATGGACCAGGAACATGTGGCCAAGAGGAGCTTGTTCTGAGGACAGGCTGATATATCAGAAGCTGCCCATGAGGTAGGGTTACTATAGCAATCCCCCAGCAAAATTATTCAACTACATTTAGTTAAACTACAATGCTGTCCTGAGAATTAAATCAAGACCTTTCTTTGTGCATGATACACAAGGATTCCTACTAACTGGATTGTATCTCCAGTCCCTGATTTCATTAGCCTATTTGGACTTACAGTGGAGGATAAGAACACCAACCTAGCCCCAAAACCTAAATTTTCAACACTAAATTTGTCCTGCATACAATATGCGTAGGAACAAAAATGGAACAGATATATATATATATATATATATATATATATATATATATATAGTCATTATATTTGATGAAACATCAATAGCAATACTACAATATGACAAAATATAAAATGTGTGATAGCAACAGACTGAAAATTAAAAAAAAAATCAGCAAAGCCTGTCTATTCAGATTTTTTTATGGTCTATGGAGTGTTCTTTCCACTGCAATTATTACGCAGCATATAGATCTATAGACTCACAGGATCCCCACTGTTGCTGAATGTATACTACAGAATTCCTCAGTCAAGAAACATGGTAGTTATTTTTTTCATTGCTATGATAAAATACCTGAGAAGAAGCAATTTCGAGAATGTTTTCCATGCTGACAAGGAGGACACAGCAGGAGGGCTGGAGGCATGTTGGTCACTTGTCATGAACAATCAGCAAGGGAAATGCACAGGAACACAGGCCATGCTGTAGTTTCTCAAGATCCACCAACAGTGACTGCAGAAAGGCTCCACTTCTATGGAATCTACAAACCTTCCCAAACAGTTCCGCCAACTGGGAATTAGTTGATTAAACATGTAAGTGTATAGAAGACATTTCATATCAAAACCACAACATATTTTCTTCTAAGTTTAAACTGGCGTCTTAAATTGTAATATAGAAAAAAATCTCTAGATAAGACATTATGAAGGAAACATAGTTAAATTGAAGTCACTTTACTCAAAGTTGAAACCATTTACAAGAATATTGCTGCTTAAAGCTTAAGGTAAAAAAAGAGAACTGTTTCACCCCTCTCTCTCTCTCTCTTTACATTGACATCAAAGTGCAAGGTATTAGGTATTTTTGAGGAGCATTATTTAATTTTATGGATTGACAAACATGTATAAGTGAAGTGAAACTCCAATATTGTATAGATTTTGTGCCCTAAACATTGAATTTATTTGAAATTTTAGCTGTTTCTTTTAATAAGGATACTACTTGTATAGGCAATTTACCCTGGGGTCATCAGCTGTGTCATAGTGTCATAATTCTTGACTCTTATACACAAACTACATCCCAGGTAGTGTATCTTTTCTCTATTCTTATATACTATTAGTGTTTTCTTTTTCTCTTTTTTGAGATTATAACATAATTTTAATGTTTCCCCTTACCTTTTCATTCTCCATAAACACTTTTTCCTTCAAATCCTTCAAATCCATGGCCTCATTTTTTCACTAATTGTTATTGTATTCATGCATATATGTGCACATATTTACATATATATGTATGCATATATGTGTGTGTATATTCCTAATATATATACATACCTATTCTTACACACTGCACACACACACATATTGTTAAATTTAACCTGTTCAGTCTGTATAATGTTATTTGTATATGTTTTCAGGGCTGACAATTTGGCATTGTACAGTCAGTTTTTGTGCAATTCCTTCCATAAGATCATCTGTTAGAATCACAGCCTTCTTCAGTTGCCTACAGTTCTTTGGGTACATTTGAGAAAATTTCCCTATCCACTTTGACATTTCCATTGATACAGACATATTTCTAGCTCATGTTTAAAAGTCATGTTGATGAGAGTTTATGACTGTAGCTTCTGATATTATCTGTCTATATCTTGTCTCAACAAGAGTGTCTTATATTCTTAACATCAAGCAAGTTTTGTCAGAGAATTTATTTATGCCCAACTATCACACAGACGAGTAAGGGGAGATAGTGAAATACATTTGGATTCTTATTCTTTGATGATAGGTAATGAGCTCCGGGATTCATGAATGCTAAGAAAACATGTTATTACTGATCTACAGCCATGCTTACCCATTATGTTTAAATGTTTGATAATATTACTCTTTATAAGAGAGAAAACAAAATTTATAAAAAATTTAATATAAAATATAAGAAATAATAAAACTTATTTCAGACATAGGTATATTTCTCCTTAAGATTTTGATATTATGTTATGTATACAAAAATAATTATATTGGAATCTTCATTATTTAACAATAAGTGTAATTTAATTGAAATATATATGAATAATTTACCTTCCAGAGGAATTTGATATGCACTAAAAATTAGTGCTATAAAATAATGAACATTAGATATCAAATTATTATGCAACTGAGAATTATTTTTGCATGTGATCATTTGTTAATTTAAATTGACATTCTCAGGTAATTGAATGTACTAGCAATTTAACAGAAACAATAGTTTTTAATTAAATTGTAATGCATTCTCAAATTATGCAGCAATAATAATCTTTGCCATGTAAATATCTGATTGATATGGTCATTTGGTTCATATTTCTCCTTGTAAGAGGGATTGCATATCGTGTCAATGAGAAAAATCTCCAATCCTAGCATTATCACTTGTGTAGGGTGCAAAATGAAGATTCAGTGTAGAAAGGAGGAAGCAGTCAATATCTCATTAGTCCTGCTAAATAAGATTTATATTACAACACATTCTTGAGCTTCCATGTATAAATTATGCAGAACCCTTACCCCCAACTCAGATGTATATTAGCCAATGCTATTCAAAAGGTAGGCAAGAAGCCATTGCATGCTCTGATTTAAAGCAGAGCATTAGAGCTAAAAAGACAATTTTAACAGGATCTTTTCCTTTTTTTTTGTTTTTTGTTTTTTTTGTTTTTTGGTTTTTGGTTTTTTGAGACAAGGTTTCTTTGTGTATCCTTTGGGTGTTCTGGACTCACTTTGTAGACCAGGCTGGACTTGAACTGAAAGAGATCCACCTGCCTCTGCCTCCGGAGTGCTGGGATTAAAGGCCACCATGCCTGGCAATTAGACAGCTATAAACTGCCATGTGGTTGCTGGGATTTGAACCCGTGTCCTTTGGAAGAAAAGCCAGTGTTCTTAACCGCTGAGCCATCTCTCCAGCACCTTAACACAAACATTCCAAACTACAGAGATGGTGAATGAACTTTCTTCTAAACTCTATTTTTCAATTGAATATATGTGTCAATCTCCTTTTAAATGCATAATAAGCACATGAGCAGACAATTGAATGACATTCTAATTTATTTTCTTAAAAATGAAAAAAATAGTTAACCATTGTATTAATATCTTGAACAAGACTACTTGCTGTCCTTTATTGTATTATTTGTATTATCAAAAACAGTACCACAACATAAAGAACTCTATGAAAACAACAATATTATCTATGGAAAGGCAAGAGTTGAACATAGTATACATTTTTAAAATTTAGATAACTAGAAATGATTTCCTAGATATTATTTAACTGGAATGTAAAAGTAGTAATTGAATTGAGGTGATTTTTAGCATAGGAGAACATACTCATGCTTCTGAGAAACATTGTGATACTTGTTATACACACACACACACACACACACACACACACACACACACACATATGATAAGTGTATGGTATCAATGATTCCAGTAACCATGAGCAAAAAATATAAAAAGGTTTTAATGTATTTGTGTGTCTGTTTGAGAATATGCATCCCTGTGTTCCTACCTGTACAGGCAGAGACCAGAAAAGGTTAGCAGGTGCCCTCCTCTATCAGCATCTGCCTCTTCCTTGAAGGAATTGTAATTTCCTGCACTTGGGGCTCATGGGGTTTTTGCTTGTTTGTTTTTAGTTTTTTATGTTTGTTTGTTGACAATGTTGGAAACTTGTAACTTCCACTTCCACTCCTTTATCCACTTGTCTAAAATCTGGAATGAGAGACATGCATGGATAACCAGGCTTGGTTTGTGGGTGCATGGAGACAAACCATAGTATCCATGATTTTATAGCCAGTTCTCTTAACCCTGGTCCTGCCACATGGAAAACTTTGAAACACCGTTCATATAAATCCACTTTTCTCTGAGAATGTGCAGTTGAAAACTCACACGGTATTACTTTTTTTATTTCTATTCTGGTCCTTTGCATTGCACTACCTTTAACACATGTATGTTAGTGATATTACTCATTTGTAAGGACAAAATGATCTACTATTTGGCATCAATTACATTTCATTTGAAGTTCACAAAAATACATTATATACCTAATGAAAGTCAGCTACATAATGTTTATTTTGGTATTAACTCTAACACTTAAAAATTAAACATACATCATAATGTATAAAACTATTATACTATCCTGTAATCTAACAACTTATAATGCAATCTTACTTAATAGTAATTATGTTGAAATATCATCTTTAAATTTGTCTTCTTATTTGCAACAGATGAATATATTTTGTACATATAAAACACATTTGTTGATGGAATTCTGTTTGAATAGCAACTCTATAAGCTTTAGTATGTGACAAATATAAGGTATCCTTGAACTTAACAGAAAGATTGCTTAATAATATGTTTTTTAAAAATCCTAAGAAAGACATCAATTTCCAGCAAGCAATGCTGGAAATGCACTAAAATTTTTTAAGGACCTTTTATCAGAATCAATAAACTGTTAACCTGAAATTTCAGTAAAAATAATAAAAGGATCATGAAACTATATTTAGACAGATGTCCTTTTCAAGGGCAATTTGAGAGAGTTATTTTACCCCAGCAGGAGATCATGAAGCTTCCTTTTGGGCCAGCAGCCAGTGGGAGATTGCAATAACCTAATCTTGAAATGACAAAAGCATGAACGAGTATTTTAAGGCCTAATTCAAACAGACAGAATCACAACTTAACAGGAGTTCCTTTATGAGAGTGGATGACATATATCCTTCCCCAAGCAGCAGCATATTTTCTTTTATTTTCTGTTTCACTTCTTATAATTGACATCATAGACAGTACATATTCATTGACAGTACTGTGATTTTCAAATTCAATTATAAATTATAGAATATTATGCTCACTTGATTGATGTACCTATCAACTCCTATATACATAATTTGTGTGATGAATTTTTTAAAAAAATCTAGCATTTGGTAATTTTAAAACACATGATGTATGACATAATTTTTAGCCATCACTATCATACTGAACATTCAATTCCAAAAACCCAAAAAAGTAGAACAGACAACATACACAATCCTATGCACACACACCTCTACACACACACACACACACACACACACACACACACACACACACACACA
>CAJQZJ010018033.1:9466723-9483469 GCA_907164525.1 Lophiomys imhausi | reverse complement strand
ACACACACACACACACACACACACACACACACACACACACACACACATATGCTTTCAGTCTTGTTTGGAGCATATCATTTCACTTGATCTTCACAGACAGGCCAAGAAGTAATACAAATTATAATATAAAAAGGAGAAAAATGAAAAAAATGAACTTTAGCATAAAAGTTAGATAAAATTTTGTATTGTAGCATCAATAGTTACAGTTTATATCTTTCTACATTCCGTCATGAATATATATACTATAATTTTGCTATAAGTGATCTAGCTGTCTATATTTTGAAAGATGGGCTATACTTACATGTTCTTTTTTAAGTGAAACGACTTCAGGAGAGGTGTTTTAGAAGTAAAAATATAAAATTATAATGAATAGTTTGTGTTAAGTGTTAATAATTATATAGTATTTCTGATGAAATTTTAGAAATATATTTAAAAGACATTTAACAAAAGTCAAGTAATGAACAGAACAGAGTACTAACTTTTATGAATAGAAATAATAAAATAATGATCACAAACTTGTGCACATGTTAGAGCTATTATAATATGAGATATGAATGACCTCAACTAAGGTAGAAAAATATTAAATCCAATCTCAAAAGATAATTGTCTTTTACTTTGGTGCTAGCAATGTTGTTATTTCCATTAATAATGTACATAAAATATTTTTACTAATCTTTGATAATTTAATATTGTGATCATATTCAGCCCTCATTCTTTGCTACTAACTCCTTTCAGATCCATCAATAACTTTATACCCTCCCATCTTAATGTCCTCATGTTTGTTTCTCATTTAAGTTATCTCTGAGCTCCAATTTATTTTAACCATATATTACCAGTTGTAGGACCATCCACTTGAGTGAGGTTGACTTATTAGGAATCACATTCTTAAAGAAAACTGACTCTGTCTTCTCCCTGAGAATACATCAGCTGTTTCTAGCTCTTTAGTAGGTCACCTGAGCCCCAAAAGAGGCTACTGATGAAGACATACTATTTAAATTGAGTGTTCTACATTCTGTCTTTGAATACTGTCTAGTTGTGAGTCTATGTTTTACTTTTCACCTTGAGTAGGAAGCTTCTCTGAGGATAGCTGAACAAGACCTTATTTTCTGGATGTAGCAGAATGTCATTAGGAATTATTTTATTGCTATGCTTTTTTTCCTGGTAAATAGTATTTCATTATTCTGTGGGTACCTGGTCTATCTAACCCAGGTTCTTGGCTGCTAGAGAACTGTCAAGGATAACTTCCATTTCATGGAGTGAGCTTTAAATCAAATCACATATTGATTGGTTAGTTCAACAGGTTTTGTGTAACTATTATACTAGCTTGTGTTTCAGGTAATTCACAAACAGAACATTTAAAGTACATTTTCCAACCTTAATTTTTTTCAATCATTGCTATAAAATAATTTTAACTAATTTATTCAAAAGAGTTTATTTGATATATTTCTGGTATCTCTTTCTCCTTATAGACATGTACATCATTTATCTGTAAATACATAATTATATAATTTGCTGTGACAGTTGAAATGTTCTGGTTTTAAGTGTTCTTTTAATTCTTTGCATTAATGGTAAATACTGACTCAATAGATTCAGCAGTTGTCAGCCTGTCAGTCACAACACCTTTGATAAACCTCTATCTCCAAAAATATTTACATTGTAATTTATATTAATAGCAAAATTATGGTTATGAACTGGCACCAAATATAATATTGTGGCTGTGGGTCACCAAAACATGAAGAACTATATTAAAGCATCACAGCATTGTGAAAGTTGAGAACCACTGTGTTAGATATTTAATGAGTGTCTAATAATTCAGTATTTTATCAGGCTGTAGGATCCTCTCCAGATGCCTTGGAGAAGGAACAGAGATATTTATATCCATATCTTTTATCAGTTTAATTATGGAGATACTATTATCAATATAATAGAAATAAAATCTAGTGACAGTATTATAAATCACAAAAGCCTGCCATGGATTGAGTAAGAGTAGCCAAATTGTGGTTTATAATACTGATAAACTAAGATATATTTTACAATAAATTTGTGACAAAATACCCATAATAAAGTATATTATATCAATGTTTAAATGATTATATTAATATTATATGATACAAACATAAATTAACACATTACTTGTACTTGTGTATGTGGGTATGTATGCATGTGTGCAACTGTGTGTGGATGTGAAGGCCAGAGGATAATTCCATGTATCACTCTGAGAAGCCATCTATCTTTTCTTCTGAGACAGGCTTTCTCACTAATTAGGTTAGATAGGCTCACTGTTTGACACTCCAATGCTGTGTTTAGAAGCACCCACTACATCTACCATGTTCATCTTTGAGTGCATGTGTGAGTAGTGGGACTTAAACATAGTCCTTCACACTCACCTACAAAATACTTACCAAATGGCATATCTTGCCCAATTTATTTTAATTTTAAAATTAAGCAGTGCAACTATTCTATTGAAGCCCACTTAAAATCATTTTAGTAAATATTTCATTAAGAAAAGCAGATTGTGAAATCATGAAAACTAGTCAAATTAGATACTTGGAAATTCTATGTTAAAGTCATTTTAATAATTCCCAAGTAAAACAGCATGTTTTTCTCTTTGGGAACTATACATGGGAGAATTTGAGGACCAAAATGAGAGAGTAAAATGGACCTATATTAAGTTACACTAAAATAAGTTATTTTAAGTATTGTTACACTAAAATACAAAGAAACATAAGGATAAAAATAATTATTTTTAAGAAAGGTGAAAATATGCCTTGAAACAGAAAGATCTGAAAGAGTAAAAGTGGAAAAGATTATCAAAGGTCTAGAAAACAACTTTGAGAAGGAGAGTGAATGGCAAAGCAAAACAGCTGAAGATATGAAAATCCACTGCTTCTATAGGAACATTTGTCACTTTGATCAAAACTTCATCTCAAAGCTGAAGGTATTTTTGTTTTTCAACTCAAAAGCTAATAACCACCATTGAAATGCAACTAAAAAGAGCTGATTGTAACCATTTGGTGTTATAGAGGGTGAGTTTCTCACCTTGTTTATCCTTGTTATCAAAGGAGTTAAGATTCTGTGTCTTTCGTGGTGGTAACTCTTTCTAGATAAACCAGCGGATTTTTACCATAGCCTTGTATTGTTGATTTTCAACCTAGATTTAGACCTTCCAAATTGGGATGTGTCTTAGTTTGACAATGATCACACTTTTATTGACTATATCCTATGTTGAAGTATGAATAGGGCTGTTCAATAATATTCCCTTCTAGTAAATTGTGTGAATAAGACAAAGCTAGGCTTAATGATTGCCGATATGTTTTGCTTTATACTATGAGACATTGACCAAAACCAAATTAGGAAGAAAGATCCTATAATATCTTCCAGATTAGGGTCCATTATCTGTGAGCTACAATGATCATAGCTTGAGCATATAAAACCTCAGAGCCTGGCCTCTCAGTGACACACTTACTCCAACAAGGCCACACCTATTCAACAAGTCCATACCTCCTAATGTTAGGAAAAGTGAAACTCCCCATGGGCCAAGCATTCAAATACATGAGTCTATGGGGGCCACACCTATTCAAATCACCACAGAGGAAAAAACTAAAGATGAAACTAAGGAGGAATTCTGTATATTAGCTCACCTTCCCACCCCTTGATTGCTCATGGATTACACGTCCCACCTAGCTTCCCCTAAAACAATTAGCAATGAATAAAATTATCCTTAGATGTGGACACAAGACAGTCTCAAGGAGGAAATGCCTCAACTGTGATTCCATCTACCCAGATGTCTCTACTCCATTTTTTGATTGGATTATTTGGTTTGTTGGTGTTTTATTTCTTGAGTTCTTTATATATTTTGGATAATAGCCCACCTAGTCTATCCACCTCTCCTCTCCCTGACCCCACCACTCCTTTTTCAGAAAATGGCAGACCTCTCCTGCAATTCAAGGATCTGTGTCATATCAAGTAACATTAAAACTAGATACCTCCTGGCCTATTAGGATGGAAGAGGCAACCCAGCAGGAGGAAAGGATCCCAAAAGCAGGCAATGGAGTCAGAGAGAGCCCAGAACTAAAAGTTAGGAGTTGCACAAGAAGACCAAGATACACAACTGTGTCATATATGCAGATGGACAAGGTCAGTCACAAGCAGGCTCCCTGGTTAGTGGTTCAGTCTCGGTGAGCCCTTGTGATCTCAGGTTAGTTGGTACCATGGGTTTTCTTGTGATGTCCTTGAACTGTGACTTGTTGGAGTAGCCAAATAATGACTGGTCTACCTTGAGACCAGTGATATGAGAAGGAGTACATCTCTGACCTTGCGTGGAGGGGCAGGACCTTGAGACTGGATAACATAGTTAACTAAGGTAGAACTAAACATGAATGGAGTAATAACAATAATAATAATGATGATAATAATAATAATAATCTCAATGAAAAGATTATTTTTAAATAATCAGGTTACATCTCCATCACAGCATCATCTTTCCACCACTCCAAGTCCCGCTCTCCCACCTTCTACCCCTTATCCTTTCCATCCCACTCCTCTGGAGTGGAGTGTCCCTACATAACAGTCCTCCACCCAAGTTTAGCATTCATATGAGGTCCAAGAGCCTCTTAATAATCTGGGGACCTACAAGGAAGCACCACTAGGGCAAAGTGTCTCACTGAGAGGAAACAGTCTATGTTCCTGGTCCCTTTGGTGCACTGGTTGTAGTATAGTTATCCTGTACTATATGGCTAAAATACAATTATAAGTGAATAGATACCATGTGCATCCTTCTGAGTCTGGGATAATTCACTCAGGATGAGCTTCTCTAGTTCCATCCATTTGGCTGCAAATTGCATGATTTTGTTGTTTCTGATGGCTGAAAAGTATTTAATTGTGTAGATGTACCACAGTTTTTTATCCATTCCTTGGTTGAGGGATATCTGGGTTGTTTCCAGTTTCTACCTATTACAAACAAGGATGCCATGAACATAGATGAAGAAAAATCCTTGTGATTTAGTTAGGAATCATTTGGATGTATACCCAGAAGGGGTATGGTTAGGTCTTCAGGTAGAGCTATTCCAAGTTTCATAAGATATTGCCAGACTGATTTCCTTAGTGGTTGTACAAACTTGCACTCCCATCAACAATGGAGGGGTGTTCCCCTTTCTCCACAACCTTGCCAGCATGTGCTATCTTTTGAGTTTTTGATCCTAGCCATTCTGACAGGTGTGTGATGGAATCTCAGAGTTGTCTTGAGTTGCATTTCTCTGATGATTAAGGATGTTGAACATTTCTTCAAGTGTCTCTTAGCCATTAAGGATTCCTCCTTTGTAAATTCGCTATTTAGCTGTTTCCCATTTTTTCATTGGATTATTTGTTTTTTTGGCATAAAATTTCTTGTGCTCTTTGTAAATTTTGGATATTAGCCCTGTGTCAGTTGTGGGGTAGGTGAAGATTTTTCCCAATCCATAGGTTGCCGTTTTGTTTGAATGACAGTGTCATTTGCCTTACAGAAGTTTTTCAGTTTCATGCGGTCCCATTTATCGATTGTTGGTCTTAGAGCCTGAGCTGTTGGTGTTCTGTTCAGGAAGTTATCACCTGTGCCAATGAGTTCGAGGGTTTCCCCACTTTCTCTTCTAGTACAGTTATTGTGTCCAGCCTTATGTTAAGGTCTTTGATCCACTTGGACTTTTGTTTTGTGCGAGGTGATAAGTATGGGTCTAATTTCATTCTTTTTCATGTCGACATCCAGTTGAACGACCACCATTTTTTAAAGATGCTGTCCTTTCTCCATTGTACCATTGTACGATTTTGGCTTCTTTGTCAAAAATTAGGTGACCAAAGGTGTGTGGGTTCATTTCTGGGTCTTCAATTTGATTCCATTGAACCACTGGTCTGTTTCTACACAAGTACTATGCACTTTTTATTACTATTGCTCTGTAGTACAGCTTGAAATCTGGGATGGTGATACCTCCAGATGGTTTTTTTTTTTTTTTGTACAGGATTGATTTAGCTATTCTGTTTTGTTTTTTTTTTTTGTTATTCATGTGAAGTTGAGATTTCCTTTTCCATGTCTATAAAGAATTGTGGTTGAATTTTGATAGGAATTGTATTGAATCTGTATATTGCTTTTGGCATAATGGCCATTTATATTATGTTGATCCTACCTATCCATGAGCATGGGAGATCTTTCCATCTTCTGATGTCCTTTGAAGTTCTTGCATACAGGTCTTTCACTTGCTTGGTTAGAGTTACCCCCAGGTATTTTATATTGTTTGTGGCTATTGTGAAGGGTGTTGTTTCCCTAATTTCTTTCTCAGCCCCTTTATTTTTGTATGAAGAAGGGCTTCTGATTTCTGTGAATTAATTTTGTATCCAGCCAACTTGATGAAGGTGTTTATCAACTGTAAAAGTTCTCTGGTGGACTTCTTGGGGTCTCTTATTTATACTATCATATCATCTGCAAATAGAGATAATTTGGCCTCTTCATTTCCAATTTGTATCCCCTTGATCTCCTTTAGTTGTCTTATTGCTCTAGCAAGAACTTCAAGTACTATGTGGAAGAGATGGTGAAAGTGGACATCCTTGTCTTTTTCCTGAGTTTAGAGGAAATGCTTCATGTTTTTCTCCATTTGATTTGATGTTGGCTACAGGCTTGCTGTATATTGCCTTTATTATTTCTAGGTATGGTCCTTGTATACCCGTTCTCTCCAGGACTTTTAGCATGAAGGGGTGTTGGACTGTGTCAAATGCTTTTTCAGCATCTAGTGAGATGATCATGTGTTTTTTTCTTTCAGCATGTTTATATGGTGAATTATGTTGATTGATTTTCGTATGTTGAACCATCCTTGCATTCCTGAGATGAAGTCCACTTGATCATGGTGTATAATACATTTGATGTGTTCTTGGATTCAGTTTACCAGTATCTTATTAAGTATTTTTGCATCTATGTTCATGAGGGAAATTGCTCTGAAGTTCTCTTTCTTTGTTGGGTCTTCGTGTGGTTTAGGAATCAGGGTGACTGTGGCCTTATAGAATGAGTTTGGCAGTGTTCTTTCTGATTCAATTTTGTGGAAGAGTTTGAAAATTATTGGTATTAGCTCTTCTTTGAAGGTCTGGTAGAATTCTGTGCTGAAACCATTTGGCCCTGGGCTTTTTTGGTTGGGAGAATTTTAATGACTGTTTCTATTTCCTTAGGAGTTTTAGGGCTGTTTAATCTATTAACCTGATCTTGATTTAACTTTTGTAGATTGAATCTATCAAGAAAGTTTTCCATTTCGCTTAGGTTTTCAAATTTGGTGGAGTATATGTTTTAAAAGTAGGACCTAAAGATTCTCTGGATTTCCTCAATGTCGGTTGTTATTTATCCCTGTTCGTTTCTGATTTTGTTGATTTGGGTTTTTCCCTCTGCCTTTTAGTTAATTTGGCTAAGGGTTTGTCTATTTTCTCAAAGAACCAACTCTTTTTTTCATTGATTCTTTGTATTGTTATTTTTGTTTCTAAGTTGTTGATTTCAACCCCAAGTTTGATGATTTCCTGCCATCTGTTCCTCTTGGGAGTGTTTTCTCCATCTATGTTGATAGAGAGTTTTGTTGGGTGTAGTAGTCTGGCTGTGCACCTATGTTCTCTCCGAGTTTGTAGGACATCTATCCATGCCCTTTTGGCTTTTAAAGTTTCTGTGGAGAAGTCAGGTGTAATTCTGATGGGTCTGCCATTATATGTTACTTGACCTTTTTCTCTTACAGCTTTTGGTATTCTTTCTTTGTTCTGTACATTTGGAGTTTTATGTGACAAGAGGAGTTTCTTTTCTGATCTAATCTGTTTGGTGTTCTGTAAGCCTTTTGGAATTTTATTGGCATATCTTTCTTTAGGTTTGGGAGTGTTTCTTCTATAATTTTGTTGAAGATGTTTCCTGGACATTGGAGTTGGGAGTCTTCTCTTTCCTCTATGCCTATAATTATTAGGTTCCATCTTTTCATTGAGTCCTTGATTTCTTGGATGTTATGGGTGAGGACTTTTTTAGATTTCTCATTTTCTTTGGTTGTTGTACTGATTTCTTCCATAGAATCTGTCTTCTATCTCTTATATCCTATTTTTGATACTCATATCTGTAGTTCCTGTTCTCTTCCTTGATTCTTCACTTCCACTGTATCTCTGTTTGTGTTTTCTTTATTGCTTCTGCTTCTAATTTCAAGTCTTGAACCATTTTATTTGTTTTACATGTTTCCTGTTCCAATTTGCTTGTCTTTGTCTGCAACTCTTTCATTCATTGCCTTGTCACTTTCCTGTTCATGTTTGGCTGCAGTTGCCTTGGAGATCTCTAATAGTATTCTCCAATGCTTCTATTTGTAAAATTAAGGGTTCTTTGTATTCTTTCAGTATTTTAAGTTCTTCTTGAATGCACTCCATCATTTTCCTAAGTATAGATTTGTCATCATTTTCATGTGTTTCAGGTGTGGTGGGATGTTCAGGGCTTGCTGTGTTATCCTTGCTGAATTTCCTTGGAGTCATATTTCCCTGATTTTTGTCAGTTTTGTTCTTTCACCAACCTTTAGCCATCTGGTTTTCCTAAGCTGATTGTCTTGATGTGTTCTGGACCATTTCAGTGGTCTTCTTTACGGTGTTGTGGTAACCATGTGAATATTGGGAGCTCAGGTTGCAAAGAAGTACCTCTATCTGACAGTTGGTGCTACGTCCCAAGACCCTTCAGTAATCAGTCCTGCAGAGACTGTACCAGTGCAGGAAGAGCAGCCCTTTGTCCTATCTGAATGCAATGTTCTTCCAAGTGATTGTACATCCAGTAGGGGGACCTTTATGTCCAACACCTTTCTCCGTAAGCCCAGATATGCTTGTGCCTCCCTGCCAGCCACTGTGTGGCTTTTGCCCGCTTCTGCCACAGGCTCCACGCTGGCATCTGCTCTGGGTCCCAGGCCTGTGCCCTGCACTGCCAGCAGTCTCTGCTCTGTACCCTGGACCTCTGCCCCACCCCACTGGTCTCTGCTTTGGACCCAAGTCTGCGTCCCTCACCACTAATCTTCGCTTTGGGCCCTGAGACTGGGTCCCAAGCCCTTGACCTCTGCCTTAGGGCCTGAGCCTGTCCACTCGCTGGGTTTATGAGTGGCTCTTGCCCATTTCTGCAGCTCATTCCTTGGCCTGGGTTCCGCGCTATGCCATGCCCCGTCCATGGCCTGTGTTCCAGTCCCCACTGCCTATGTCTGGCTAGCGCTGATGAGGGGGGGGGGGGCGTGTCCGGGTTCTGTGTAGTGCCACCTGGGTCTGTGCTGCACTGAGCCCTGCCACCCAGCTCCCTGCTGCCTGTGTCCACGCCATGCTGCATGAAAAGATTCTTAACAATGTTCTTCTATACTCATATATTTGTGCATAGTCCAAATGTCATCAGAGATGCTTCACCCAGTAACTAATGGAAACAGCTGCAGAGAACCACAACTAAAATTTTAACTGACTTTGAGAATCCTGCAGAAGGAGGAGGGGAGTAGGAAGAATTATATTAGAATATTAAAATCAGTTGCTAAATTGTTGGGATTTAAGAGAGCTCACATTGCAATGACACATTGATGAGAAATTCTTCATGATGGAACGTAGAAAATTCTAACTAGACCGTTTTTATCTGGAAAAGTCTTATGTAAAAATATTGTTTTGTTTACAAATTTTGCTCAATGTTTTTGTACTATGAACTCTACTACAGAATTATCTGGGAAATAAATTCTAGAAAATGAGGTTGTATGTTGGTTAAGATGCTAAAGCAAAAAAGAAATTATAAAATAAGACAAACTATATTTCTAAATGTCTAGCACAGTTATACCACCTTAGCACATAGGTCAGCTTTCTGATTCTGAGAAATTTATTGGAAGGTATCAATAGTTACCATCCTATTAAAATAATATTAATGATAATATGAAAATGGTCTTTAGATTCCTAACTATAGGTACTCTCAAGTCTCCTTGGTTGGTTGAAGCTCACTTACCAATATCACTGTGGTTAACTAAAATTTATGTCCATTATTCATTCCTTGTCAAAATTCTATGACACACACTTGCAACATTTTGATTTGGCTGGAGAGCTACTATTGCTTTAAAACACTTTGAATTTCACCTAAGTTATACAACTTCCTTGGGCCAATGAAATGAAAGCCTCATCAGGAAATCCATTGGATTCTTAGTGTTTGTACTACTGCCACTGCTCAGGAAATACTCCAGACAGCAACTATCACTGAGGCCTGAAGCCACAAACAGCTGAACAAAACTGAGGCCAGCTTAGTTCATGAAAATTTGAGCAAAATTGCAGATCTGTAACTTGAAGCACAACCATAACTGCTGATCTACAGGAGCATGCAGAAGAGGAGAAAATAAAGTAAAAACTGATTATAGATGCAGTCAGTTTGGAGACAGAATGGTATTAATAAGTAAATTGCTATGTTGTTACAGTAGATATGTAGTAAGAAGCTTTTTTAGGGCAATATTTTAAAAATATCTGACAATATATTTTAAATATATTTAAATAAATTTATTTATTTGTTTCTTCAGGTTACATCTCCATCATATTGTCCTCTAATATATTTAATGTATCTTGTTTATACTCATTTAAATGAGAGATTAAAATACTTTAAATGTGCAAGGACTGGCATTTATTTATATTTTATTTTTAAAATTAATGACTACTGTTTTTTTCTTTTCTTTCTTTTTTTCTTTTGTTATCCAATCCTCAATTTCATGTTTTTAGTGTTTGATTGTGAAATATACCCCATACAATCATATACTTGAATGGTTAGAAGGCAGTTGATGGCACATTTTTGGGAAGTTGTGTAGCTATTAGGAAATGGAGCTGGTTGTTAAAAGTAAGGGGAACACTCATCTATTGCTGGTAGGAGTGCAGATTTATACAAACAGTATGGAAATCAGTCTGGCGATATCTTAGAAAACTTGGAATAGCCCTACCTCGAGATCCAGTCATACTACTTCTGGTACTCCACAAAGAATTCCTCACCAAACCATAAGGACATATCCTCATTTATGTTAATAGCAGCCTTATTTGTAACTGTTACAAACTGGAAACAACCCAGATGTCCCTCAACTGATGAATGGATAAAAACAAAATTGTGGTACATTTACACAATGGAATACTACTCAGCTATCAGAAACAAGGAAATCATGCAATTTGCAGTCAAGTTGATGGAACTAGAAAAGCTCATCCTGAGTGAGCTAACCCAGACTCAGAAAGATCCATATGGCACCTACTCACTTATAATTGGATTTTAGCCATATAGTACAGGATAACTATCCTACAACCAACACACCAAAAAGATCAGGAACATAGACTTTGTTACCTATTAATGGGCAATTTGCCCTAGGGGTGCTACCATGTAGGCCCCAAGGGCAAGAGGAAGCTCTTAGCCCTCATATGACTGCTGAACTGATTTGTAGGGACACTCCACATTGGAGGAGTGGGATGGGTGGGAGAGGGAGGAGACAGTGGGAGGGTGGAACCAGGAAGGGTAGAAAGCGGCCACTGTGATGGAGATGTAATAAATAAACATTGTAATCAACAAAATAAAATATAAAACTCAAGTGAAAAAAAAAAAGAAAGTAAGTCTGTATAGGTTGAGCTATTCAGGCTTCCTTCTGTTTCATGGTCCAGTCATTGTGAAACTATCTCTTATCATTATTGACTGAGCACATTGTCATACCTTCTTTTACATGATGTATCATCTCTTCTGAAAAAGTGAGTCAAAATAAACATTTCCTGCCTTAAAATTGTTTCTGTCCTTTATTTTATCAAAATGATTAAAAAAAAACATAATAAACAGGTGTACTATCAGTCAACTCTGTCAATACAGAAATCCATGTCATCTTATTTCAAGGCCTGCGTTAAGAACCAGAACATGCATGCAATCAATAAAAGACATATCATGCCTGAAAAACAAAGCTCTGAATGATTTGTAAGTTATGATTCCACTTCTTGTGGCATGCACAAGTTACCACTGATCCATCCATTTCTCTACAGTCAAGTACCTTTATTTTCTATGAAAACAATGGAACTAGAAAAGCTCATCCTGAGTGATCTAACCCAGACTCAGAAAGATCCATATGGCACCTGCTCACTTATAATTGGATTTTAGCCATATAGTACAGGATAACTATCCTACAACCAACACACCAAAAAGATTTTAGTATGTTATGGTACAACACTTTTTTACTCTTTTTGAAAATAATGAAAAAAGTATGATGTGTTTCTCAACTTTTATAATGTTCTGTATATAACATTTTATTTTATATGTATGTGCATTGCACTGTATGTATGTACAAACATTCTGTGCAATAAGAAGCAAAAATAAGACAGTGACTATCTTCGGACTTTACTTACAAGTGGTTGTGAACTGTCTGGTATAGATGTTTGAAAGTGGAAACTGGTCCTCTGCTAAAGCAATAAAAACCATCTCTCCAGCCTCAGTAATATAGTCTTGTAAAATTCCAGACAATCTAGTTTCTTAGAACCATGTTCTTTCTGATACATATAGCAATTATTACTTCAATGTTTTTACTTTTGTTGAGGATGGGTAATATTTGGACTCCTTTAGCATATGGCTTCTATCCAATCTCTCTCTGCCATTATGTCATATTCTTGTATACTTATTTCTGTGTTCGAAGTCTTCTTACAAGGACACCAATAATTGGATTTAAGGCCTACTCTAATCCAATATGACCTCCTCTTAACAAATTGCATTTCCCAATCTCTACTTCAAAGTAAGGTCAAATTTTGTGGTTCCAGGAAGATTTTTTTTTTTTTACAGAAAGACACACACACACACACACACACACACACACACACACACACAGAAGAGAGAGAGAGAGACAGATAGACAGAGAGAGAGAATTATTTATCCCAGTGTACTGTGATCTCTTTCCCTTAAATGTCACATTCACCCTACAAAATACATTAATTTCATCATGATTTCCCCCATTTTAGTTTACTCGAGCATTAACTCTACATTCAAAATGTACATTTGAAAATACCAACTCCTAAACAACTCAAAATTTTAAAATCAAGAGGATGTTCTGGATCTACAAAGATATTTTTAAAATTGTGAAGCAAGTTAGTATGAAAGCTGAGTTAGATATAGAACTTTAAACTCATGGAGATGGTTAGATAGTAGAATGTTAAAGTCAGGTGCCAAATACATATGGACTGGACATTGGGAATGTATGCTAAGCCATATAACTCTCATAATTGTGGCCTATTTATTTGTGTTGTTTTGTATTGTATTTATAGTTATAAGAGAAAGAACCATTTGTTGGGCTGAAAGGGAGAGCTGTTGGGGGGAAAAAGAAATACCTTAAACTAAAAAAAAAAAAAAAAAGTGTAGAGGATGGGGGGTTGAGGGGGAGGAGGGTGGCAGGGTGGGACTGGAGAGGGGAGTAGGGAGGGGATTGTGATTGAGATGTAACTTAAAGAAATAAAAAATAAATTATTAAAAAAAAGAAAATACCAACTCAAGATGTTCCATATATAGTCATCCCAATTCAATATAGAGAGACTATTTATTATCTGGAACCAATGTTTCTTTTTTTTTTTTTACCAGTAAAACAAAATAGCAGTTTCTAAAAATAATGGTGGAACTACCATTTGAAAGACTTTCAATAATTTCTAGCTGTGAGTCTCTGCACCTGCTCCCCTCTGCTGCTGAAAAAAGTTTCCCTGATGATAAATGGGCAAGGCACAAACATATGAGTATCGCAGAATGTCATTAGGAATCATTTTGTTGACTTTTTTTAACCAGTCATACTTGATTCTACCTTAGGTTTCTAGGCTATCCATCCTCTGGTTTCTGGTCATCGAAGCAGTGTTAGGCATGGGTTTGCTCTTGTGGAGTGGACCTCAAGTTAAATCATGCATTAGTTGACCACTCCAGTAATTTCCTCATTACCAATGGTCTAGTGTATCTTTCAGGCAAGATAGATTGTAGGTGGAGGGTTTTGTGGATGAGTTGGTGTCGAAGTTTATTTTTCCATAGCCTGAAGAGTATCTTCTCATGCCAAAGAAATGAGAACATAGGGGAACAGGCTCCAAAAAGAGAAAGATTCTATATTTGAGGTTTCCATTGGGTTACTCCGCTTACAGTCTGGGGGAACACTACAGAAGAAGGGGAGGAAAGATTACAGGAGTCAGAGGGGGTGGTTAATAACAAGAGAACATGGTCCACTGAGTCAACTAAAGAGAGGTTGTATTGACTTATGGAGAGTGAAACTTCAAGCATGCGAACGGCATGGGTCTGTACTAGGTCCTCTATTTATAAGTTATGGCTGTTAGCTTGGTGTTTCTGTGGGACTCCAAACAGGGGAAGTCTGTGTATTTTTTGCTACTTTTGCCTATTTCTGATACTCTATTCTTCCTATTGGTTTGCCTTATCCAGCTTCAGTATGAGAGCTTTTGTTTTTTCTTATTGTAACTTGTTTTGTTATGTTCGGTTGTTGTTTGTTGGAGGCCTGCTGTTTTCTGAAGAAGAAATGGAAAGGGAGTGGATCTGGAGGAGAAGGGAGGTGGGCATAATCTAGGAGTGAAGGGAGGTGAAATTGTGCTTAAGACATATTGTATGAGAGAAGAATCTATTTTCAGAGAAAAAATGAAAGGGATTCCAACTCAGGAAAGGTAGAAACAGAAGAGATGAATGGATATCTGCAGTAAATAACTAGATAGATAGATGGATGGATGGATGGATGGATGGATGGATGGATGGATGGATAGATAGATAGATGATAGATAGATAACAATACCAAAACAACAAAACAAACCTCACAATTAACTGGAGTGTGTTCTGTCAGATTCCATGTCCTATGCTATTTCAGTAATTTTCTGTAGCTTGACGCTATCTTGTGAGCCCTTGGCAGCAGCAATGTAACAGATTATTATAACTTGATGGCTTTAAAATGTTTTATTTCCTTTTAGTTTATGTGCATGCACATCAAATGCATGTATTTGTGTTTTTGTATGTGTGTGTGTGTGTGTGTGTGTGTGTGTGTTAGAGAAGGAGGGACATATGTATTTATATTTGTGGGTATGTGTGTGAGTGTGCAGGTATGCAGGCATATATGTGCATATGCATAAATCCATTGTTTTTCACTGAACTGTATTTGATCTACTGGAATAGGTTAGGTAGCGACTGAGATCCATCTGTCTCTACTTGCTCAGTATTGGGGTTGCAGATGTGCACTTCTATACCTAGCTTTGGTTACCAGAGATCAAAACACAGGTCCTCATTTTTGGAAGGCATGCACTTTGCTTTACTGAGCCATATTTTTTTTTTTTTGTCTATATGTTACAAATGATTTTTCTTAGGGGTGAATAAGCATAGCTGTTGTTAATTCTTTGGCCTACCATGAGGTTATACATAGACTGTGACTCAATACAGAGTACCCTGGATAGTCACCAAATTTGAACATTCAAGAAGGAATTGTACAAGTTAGTAATTGTCATTGACCATTAGATAATGCTGCCCTCTAGTAATCTGGAAAAAAGCCTTTTTATGTGACTTGGCTATCAAAAGTTACAGGAACTGTGTACTAAAAGAAAACTTGCCAAGAGACTCAAAAAGCAGAAAAATAAAGTTATGCGGCACACAATGATTTCTAAGAATTACACCATCCATTGGGCTATATTTACTTGGTCAAAGGGGCCAAAATCTTTCCCAGAATCAAAAAGTTTGAGGCATACCATCTGTAGCTTGATATAAAAGTGACAGGGGCAAAACCCAGAGAAGATTATGTGGTGAGATCTTCTGTTTGATTATCTTTCCATTAGAGTTTTAATATCGTTTGCATTTTCTAATTATTGTGTTGCAAGTGATTTGTTTTTAACAATTTCCCACATTACAGACTCATCATTCTCTCTGTCCTCTAGTAATGATTTTGCTGTTAAACATTCTTTTAAATTCTCTGATACATTCAAGCCTCTGTATATGGTACACTTCTTTTTAAAAATTCTTCTTTCACACAATACATCTTGACAGTTTCTCATCTGTCCACTTCTCATAGTCTCTCTACACCTCTCCCTCCCCTGAAGATGTACTCCTGCTCCATTTCCCTTCAGAAAAAAAGCAGGCTTCCCAAGTATAGCAACAAACACAACATAACAAGTAATAGCAAGTCTAGGCACAAATTCTCACATCAGGGCTGGATAAGGCACCCCAGTAGGAGGAAAACAGGTGAAAGAGTAAGAGACACCTTCATTCCCACTGTTAGGAATTTCACAAAAACACCGAGCTAAACCACCACTGTCGCGTCCCTCTCGACCAGCAAGAAATGACGCAACTCACAAAAGCTCTTCTCCTGCAGTTTATTCAGGTCCCTTGAAAACAGTCTTCCGAAAAGGGCCGGGCAGACCCAACCCACAGGCTAAATACTAAATGAACAGCCAATCAAGTAAAGCCAAGTGGTGCTATCTTAGAGGCCCACGTATGCGGAAGCAAGCCAGATCAGTGGTCTTAGCCAAATATGGACTTGTTTATCATCGAGAGCGCTCACTGTCGGGCTGGTGGAAGGCGGAGACCAGCGCCATCTTTAAGGCGCGGCACGTCGCAGCTCTCTACAGTTCCTCCTTTTTTTTTTTTTTTTTTTTAAAGTTGGTAGAGGTCCCTGGAAAGGTTTCGTAATCCCCCTATTTGGGGATCTCATGGTGGGCCTGAGCCTGTAGGAGGGCAGTGCTCAAACTCTTACCCGTCTCTGGGTCAGCCTCCCCACTCGGGAC